>CAIGRR010520887.1:0-11088 GCA_903798365.1 Fraxinus sp. 1973-6204
AATTATTGAAGACTCATTAGGATTTTATTGAAAAATTCAAAAACATCAAGATTATTCTTCGTTATTCATCAAAGTCATAATCTGGGTAATGTTCTATAGAATTAATATATATTTTTGCACTTTCCATATGCTAAACTAAATTTATAATTGGTAGGATGTAGATGAACCCTTATTATGAAGTTTGTAATATAAAATAAGTATTTTGACGTTCAATATGTGTGAATTTAAGGATGATTGTTATTGAGTTTTAATGCATTTTTAATTGATTGATCACTAATTGTTTTGAATGTGAATTTCATTGATTTCGAGAGAAATAGTAGAATAGATAGCACTTATAACAATCATTGTAAAGTCCGATAGGGGATAGGCATATACCGCTATACTTTGCATGATTTCTATTTTTATTCTAGCATTTTTAATGCGTGTTTTCATGTTCGTATCTTTCATAGAGATATAGGAAGGTCAATTGAAGAGATATATTTAATAGACATCGAGAGATGCTTTTAATTAACTTAAAAACATTGATCAACATGAATAAGTACATATTGTCATGAAATGTAATTGTATTAAAAATGGATTAATAAGGGAGATTCAAAGTCTTAGCATTCATCTCACATATTTGACAAAAAAACATTCATAATTAGATTAATTAGTATAATTAGATCATTTATTATAAATACTCAAACCAATTTGGTTATTCAATTAAGGTTGAAATTAATTAACACTAAATTACGTATATAGTTCTCATGGGTTTGATACTCTATTTACTATTTTATTACATGTTCACAATCTCGTTCACTTGCGAAAAATCAAACGATCAAGTTTTTAGCACTTATGCCACGGACTATAGCATTTAATTAGTTTTAGTTAATTCTAACTTTACTTTGAGTTTTTATTGCATATTTTGTTAGCTTCATTAATTAGAAAAAATATTACACCGTTTTCTATTTTTCTTTTTCATGATCATTTATGCAAAGTTCGAGATATAGTGATCTTGCTCAATTTGATTTAGAAATCAAATGAACATTCAGATTTAGGAGAAGAGAACAGTTAGAAGTGCAACAAAAATAGCAAGCAGAATCAATGGTAGAAATTATAAAAAATTAGGTGGCCGTTGAATTGAATGTAAATGTAGCACATTCGATTGTAGCTGCGGGTAATGAGAAAGCGAGATTGATGGGAGAGTACATGGTTCCACTGGTTGTGGAAAGTCAATCTAGCATCGCATGTTTGGTATTTGGCAAGGTAAATTTCCACTTGAGAACGGATGTGATCAATATGTTCCCAAACGAACAACTATTTTTTGGGAGAACTACTGAAAAATCACAATGCTCATATATCAAGATTTTTGGACATGTGTGTAACAATAGAATATTCAGGGATTTCAAGTGAAGCAATCCGACCGAGACTCATCCTTTACACTTTGAGAGATTCGACTAGTGAATGGTTGGATATTTTTCCACCTCACAGCATCTCCAGCTAGAACAGCCTGAGCCAGAAAATCCTAAACAAATATTTTCCATGTAATAGGATTGCCAAGTTGAGGGATGAAATCATTACATTCTCTCAATTTAATTCAGAGTTCTACTATGAGACTTGAGAAAGGTATAATGGTTGCTCAATCATTGTCCACGGCATGGGCTGCAAAATAACTCCGAATGCAGTAGTTCTACGTTGGGCTAAATTCAACAAGCAGAGCTAACGTTGATTCTGCATGTGATATTTCGATAACAAAAAGAACAGTGGATCTAGTCTATCATATCATGGAGGATCTTACATTCACTAGTGTACTTTGGCCATCAGAAAGATCAAGTGGGAAGAAAGTTGCTGTAATCTATAAAGTTGACTTACTGACAGCGATTTCGGCACAGTTGGCAGCATTAGCTCAGATGGTAGATTAGATGAATGCAATTCAAGTAGTCGGACAAAAATGTAAGCATTGTGAGAGAAACCATGAGAGGGGGGATTGTAATGTGGGGAGTCCTTTTGCTCAATCAGTTGGGAATGTAAATTACATGCAGAATTTTCAAAGGTAGCAAAATAATCTCTACACCAATTCATACAATCCAAGTTGTAAAAATCATCCCAATTTTTCTTGGAATAGTCATTAGACAACTCAGGGAACACAACAACAAAATGTACCACCCGATTTTTAGCAATTAGAAAAGAAGCCCACATGGGAAGAATCGTTTAGCAAATTGGTAGCATCATCAATTGATGCAATGACCAGAATAGCCGAAGCATCAACTAAGTTCATGCAACAAACATAAAGTTTTCAAGTTCAAGGGACTGCTATACAAAATTGGAAACATCATATATGGCAAATAGCAAAAACACTTTTAGAAAGACAGCCAGGAACCTACAAAGTGACACTGTGACAAGTCCCAAACAATAGGTAAAGACAGTGAGAGTTGTAAAGAATGAGCAAATTGAAGTAATTACTACGCAAATTGGGGCTTTAACTTCCAGATACTACCATTAATAGACATGAGGCACTAAATGAAAAGGTACATTCCACATATGAGGAGCATGTGGTTCAATCTGAATGATGAACAAACTCCAAATCAAAAGTTGGATAGTCTACAGGTTAAGGCAACTGTTCTTATTAGCACTTATATGCCTCATGTCTCCTTTCCACTGAGATTACATAAAAGGAAGTTAGAAGAACAAATTGAGAAATTTTTGGACATGCTAAAGAAGCTCCACATCAACATATCATTCATTGATGCAATCAGAAAGATCCAAAGTTATGAAAAATCCTTAAAAGACGTAATATCAAAGAAAAGAAAGCTTCTCAAATTTGAAGAAGTCACATTGACAAAAGAGAGTACTGCAAGGCTGCAAAAGAAATTGCCTCCCAAACTCAAATATCTAAAGACTTTCACTTTGCCTATTTTACCAAGCAGAGATTTTTCGTTTCATACTTTATTTGATACTGATGCAAGTGTTAACTTAATGCCTTTATTTGTGTATAGGAAATTAGGACTTTGAGAAGCTAAAGCATCAAATGTTTCACTACAACTAGTTGATAGAGCATCAAATATCAAAGAGGCAAGGTTGAGAATGTATCCATCACAGTTGGAAAGTTAATATTCTCAACGGACTTCCTTGTTCTTGACATAGTAGAAGATCAAAATATCTCAATATCTTGGGTCGACCCTTCCTATCAACCAGTCAAACCTTCATTGACATGGAGAAAGGTGAGTTGATTTTGAAGGTGGAAGATGAACAAGAAGTTTTTAAATTACATAATCCGTCCAAATAACCAACAAACCTCGAGGGTTGCAAGTGTATTGATGAAGTTGTTCAACAACGTCACCAAGAGAGAAAACCTAAAGTTGGTGGAATTCTTGGTCAAGACGAGAACAAAGAGTTCATGGTTTAGAGAATAAAAAGAGGATGCATGGCTAGAAATTGCAAGGAGTACAAGGGAGAAAAACTCATATTTAAACCATTGTGATTGAATCAAGCTGCAAAGTCTAGTTAAAGACTATAAATTAAGCGCTTATTGGGAGGTTATCCGATTTCTTATCCTTTTATTTATTATGCTTTCAGTATTTACGTTGCACGTAGTTCTTAGGTTGCATTAGTTGTAGGCATGTTTTGTTTCAATAAATAGATCACATCTACACTTAGTCTAGATAAGAGAATAATTTATTTGAGTCAAAAATAGTAGAAAAATCATGTGGCACGCACTTCAAGGTTCCAGAGACGTAAAAAATGGTTATCATACACACCACATTTTCCCCTACCTTTTAACTCTTACAATGACAGATACTGGATATCAAGTGGAAGGAGCCTAGCAATTTAATGAGTGGAATTTATTGTTTAAACAAGCAACTTTAAAATATCAGACATAAAATTCAGGGGATACCGTTTTCCATTTCTTCCCCGTGCCCTTTATTTGCTTTTTTATGCTTTAAGACATTGAGGACAATATCTACTTTAAATTCTAGGGTGGGAAAATTGAGTTTTTATTTTTGTAGTTTATTGTTATTGCTCTAGTATATATGAGAGAAAATTCAAAAAATTTCCAAAAAACATATTTTATTGTTTTTTTAGGTGCTTGTATAGGTTAGATAGCATGGCCGACTATAATGAATATATTTTAGATTATGTTAATTTAAGAAATGTGAATAGGCTACATGCTTAGATTGATTGACGCTTAACCATAAAAAAAAACTTGGTATTAAATACGTACTTGCATTAAGTCAGACATTATGAAGTAATAAGTTGATTCATACACTTGATAGATTGAACTAGTAGAAACTAGATGCTTTTACCAAACCATACTCCATTTTGCATCCTTGAACCGAACCATATTTAGAATATTTGGTGGTGATTGAATTATTGTAGGAAGATATGGATATAAATGGGGATCCCATGTGTGTAAATTCATGTGTTGATTATTTAAGGCCAATAAGAAGAAAATTAGGTAAAAATATTAAGTTATGGGTAGATTTTTGAGAATGTGTGTTTGAGGGGCATTGCACTAATTATGGCAAAAGTAAAGACAGAAAAAAAAGAGAAAAAAGTTATATCATTGTAAAACGTTTCTTCGTAACATATATGATTCAAATGATTAAACCTATAAGGATATTTAAAAATCGGTGCCCTATAGTCATCTTATTTGGGGAGTATTAGCCTAAAACTTGCTAATGGAGAGAGGTTTGCGCATAAGATAAGAAAATAATAATAATGTATTTACGTACTACATGCATTGATTAAGTCTCAAACACTTATTTAAAAGAATTAGATCTTTGATAAAGGATTATTAACTTAGTTGATTTTTGGTGGTTGAAGCAATCAAAATTTGGAGAATTCTTAATGTTGAAATATTGACTTGTAATTAGTGAGATCCATCTAAACTATAGAAAGTGGGGAGTTAGTATAAAGATTCTACCTTAGATCACACACTGGAAAAATAGTGAAAAAGAACAAGTTTGTGGTGTTTAAATCTTACGAGTAATGAATGGACATATTTGACCACTAAGGATCAAGAATTGGAACAATTGTCTACTTAATTCTTCATACACATCGATTTTGCATTGGAGAAGTGGATATTGATTTTGGTATTGTAACACTGAAGCTATTTATAGATTTAGTACAGTTATTCCAATCTTGAGACAAAAAGTTAGATTATCTAACAAAAACCTTTTGTATATTTGTATGTTTGTCAAGTTTGGTTATGATTTTGTTTGAAAACAACAAATATTTGAGTTTGGGGTGTTTGATACTTATATTTTATACACTTATTTAGACCTAAAAACATGGGCATTTATATGGGTGGCAAACCAGCCGAGCAGAGCCTACTCGGCTTGTTGCCCACGAGCTCGGCTCTTGCTATTCGAGCCGAGCTGCTTGGCTCGTGGCTCGCTTTTTTTTTTGAATCTTTTAATTTTTTTTTAACTATCATTCTATTTTAAAAAATAAAAATAAAAGAATAGACGAGCCGCTGGTCAAAAACGAGCCCGAGCGGCTCGTTGGTCGCTACAGTATGAGTCGAGCCGACGAGCCGCTCGGCTTGATTGCCACTACTAGGCATTTAATAGTTCTTTTCAGCAATTATAGCCTAATTTAATGTATTTTTCGTTTATTAGGTAAAACTCGATAATTAGAAGTGGAATTGAAAGAAAGAAGCGAAAAATTGTTGAAAATGGAGGCGAAATTCAAAGTTCAAGGACCAAATTAAAAATATCCAATAGTTGATTTAGAACACAAAACGAGTCCATTAGATGCAATTAGAAGTCAGAAAGGAATGTAATATGAACAAAGTATTATCACAAATAAATTTCAAATCGCACAAATTATATTCAAAATTTTAGTTAAAGATTGAGACCCATTTTTGGTATAGTAAAAATTCTATTTCAAGTAAACTTGTAACCCTTTGTGTTAGATTTCCAACGAGTTTTGAACCGTCTCAATTGAATATCGAGAGAGAACGACATGATCAAAATACCGACGGCCGTATAGAACAAAAACATGAGTTCGCGAATGCAACTTTCCTTATTCGATTGAAACTCTTTTGGAAACCAATTTGGACATGATTTTCAACCAATTTTTGACTCCTACAAATACCTAACAACATAATATATTATAGATGTCTCTCCTACATCATTCATACACATATTACATCCTTCCATCAATTCATACTCCAAAGGAGAGGCAAGTGAAATAATTAAATCAATTGAAGAATTCATCCAATTTTTTAGAAAAGAATTGAAGAAAAAACTGAAGATTCATCAAGATTTCATTGAAGAAATTCAAGAGCTTCAAGATTATTTATCGTTATTCATCAAATTCATAATCCGGGTGATGTCCTATAGAGTTAATATGTTTTTTTTTTTTTTTGGGTACTTTCCATATGCTATGCTAAATTTATAATTGTTAGGATGTAGATGAACCTTGTTATGAAGTTGTTAATATAAAATGAGTATTTTAACGTCCAATGTGTGAATTTATGGATGGTTGTTATTGAATTTTAATGTATTTTCAATTACTTGATCACCAATTGTTTTGAATGTGAATTTTATTGATTTCGAGAGAAATAATAAAATAGATAACACTTATAAGAAATAGAGATATACCGCTATGTTTTACATGATTTCTATAGGTATTCTAGCGTTTTTAATGTGTGTTTTCATGTCGCGTCTTTCATAGAGATAGAAAGGTCAGATGAAGGGATATATTTAATTGAAATCGAGAGAAGTTTTTAATTAACTTAGGAACATTGATCAACATGAATAAGTACATATTGTCTGATATCTAATTGTAGTAAAAATGGATAAATAAGGGGGATTCGAAGTCTTAGCATTCATCTCACTTATTCGACAAAAACTTTCGTAATTAGCTTAATTAGTATAATTAGATTATTTAATATAAATACTCAAACCAATTTGGTTATTCAATTAAGGTTGAGACACTAAATTCATTAAATAGTTTTTGTGGGTTCGACACTCTATTCACAACTTTATTACTTGTTCATGATCATGTTCACTTGAGGGAAATAAAGCGATTCTCCAACATTGTAGCATACAAATGTGAGATTTACTTACCCTGTGTCCTTAATAACTCAATTTCCAGTCGTCAATGATTATATCACAAGTCGCCCATGGAATTAACTTGCCGATCGAGAGCCCTAGGTCATTACAACTATTGAGAATTTTAATATACTCATTATATCTCGCCATAAACTTATGTCCAACACGTTAGGAATATAAAATATCGACTAGATCAAACATATTAAAATAGACATTTAAAAATAAAAGGCTGACAGACAATTAAAATATTGATAGCATAGAATAAAATGGAACTTTAAGAACTTTTTTTCTTTGAAAAGAACCTGGAGATAATCAATTAAATTTAGAATAGTAAAGTGGGGTAGCAAACATAAAATACGTATTTTGTCCACATTTTAAATGGAAGTATACTACGCCCACAGAAGTGACGTCTCGATCTTATGCAGGGGATGGAAATGTCAAAGAAACTATAAGTGTTTTTTTTTTTCTTGCTCTTATATTTTTTTTCGTCTGCAATCGCTTTTAGCCTAGGAATGTGGACAAAGCTAAAATATTGTGTTGTATAATTTAAATTACCATATCCTTTATAAATTTGAGCCCACTGGTCGATCGATCAGCAAACGTACGGCTTGTAGGTTGACAAGACCGCGAGCAGTCGATCGGAAATCGAAAGATGGTCTAGTGATGCTATATGATATGAGTGGTGGACACAATGGCCAAGCAAAGGAAGGCGACCTGTCGACTACTACTGCGGTTGACTTATTACCACGATGATTGACCGACTACCACATTGGTTGACTGACTACCACAGTGGTTGATCAACCCACATCAATTGACTGACTATCACGATGGTCGATTGACTACCACGATGATCGACCGACCGTGATAGACCACTAGGAAGTTCAATCTACCACTTATCCTCCAATTATTCGAGTATTCTTTTCATAGATGAGAAAAAGTATGACGACTACCTTAGACTCTATTAACCTCTAGTGAATAGAAGGTAACCGCTATACGCGTAGATGAGAGATAACTGCTATACGTGCAAATGGGAGGTAACCACCATACACATGGGTGAAAAACCGCTTAACGCTTGCATGGCGGAAAAGTCACCTATAAATACTGAAGGCGCACCAAGTATGAGGCCATTTTTATTTTATGTTAAAAAGATAATTATTCTTTACTTAAACCCAATCACTAATTTTCATGCGAGAGGTTAAACAAAGGAGATAGCTCCAACATATTCTTGTTGTTTCATTGTTATCGGAGTAGAAGTACTCGCTTTGCTCCGCTAAGAAATTCGAAAGTTTATTTCATTATTATTTTTAGACAAAATTATATCTTTGTGATTTAATACCTATGTCTTGAAAACCGGCTCGATCATCAACCCGAAAAGTTAAAGGGTCAGGGTCAACAGGTCAAATCGAAGTTGAACTGGGATTGACCCGAAATAAAAATAATATATAGATTTATTTACTACATTAAAATTTTACTTAATTAAAATAGCATCTTAAAATTCATTATTTACCATTTAGGGAAAAAATCATATCTCAATACTTAAGTTTAGGCCAATGCAATTTTAAGAGAACAAGTTACATATTCAAAACTCGGGTGATAAGTAAATTCTATTAATTAAATAAATAATTATAGATAAAATAATTTCAAACTCTTTTCAATTCGGGCCACAGTCATCGCTATCCGTCCTGCCACCATTCACTCTTATGGTCGTCGACATCCACTCTCACAATCACCATCATCTAAATAACTTTGTTGGAATATAGATCGTTGGTAACTAAGCATATTCTTTAGACACAAACTAATCGTCACTCAGTTGCTATCAAGCATCGTCAACCTCTAATAAAAGAGAGGGGGAAATATAGCAACCGTTGAGGAACTGATCATCTTCATTAGTGATGATTGAGCAAAGTTGGTGTAATTTACATTTATTTTTTAAAATTGAAAAATAGCCTATGATGAAATTTACAGAATACTCACTGGATCAGTTCAAAGAAATCAATGTCATGTAACCAATTCTCTTGAATTTATTGTATGTGATGTTGTTCCAATGGCATGTGGCCAATTCTTTTGGATATGTGACATGTAGACATTGATCTGTTACCTATAAATGGTGACATGTGACCAATTAATATTGACCCCTGAACATCTGTGACATACAATATGACCCGTGACTTGTGAATGGTGATCTGTTACTTGAAGATCGTTCGAGCATGAGCCGAGCTCAAGATCGGCTCAGCTCATGAGCTTACAAGCTGAGCCGACTAGTTTTTTTATTTTTTTATTTTTACTTTTTTCTTCGCATTTTTTATGAGCACATGAGCTCGGCTCGTGGGCTCGTGAACTTTAGGCTCGTGGGTCGAGTCTTGCTCGGCTAGTCGATGAACCCCGGCTCGGCTCGCCTCACCTCGAGCTCATGCTCATCCCGAAATGAACCCGAGTCGTCCATGGGTCGAGTTTTGACGAGTCAAGCCGATGAACTACTCAACCATTTTTTCCACCCCTACTGTGACCTATGACTTATGAACGTCTTTGTCCTTTATAATATGACATGTGACCTATAAAATGTGACCAATTAATATTGACATATAAAAATAAATAAATAAATTATCCGTAACCAGTAAAAATTGATTTGACCTGTAACAAAAGACATGTGACATGTTATCAGTCCACATGTCACAAGTCATTGTGCATAGGTCACATATTATTTAATGATTACAAATCAACCCAATTTATTAATCACAAACCTTGTTTACGTACCTAGTAGCACCAACCATCACCACCACTAGAACCACCATCGGTGACGGTAACACCATCACAACACATCGAAGCAGAAAATCACACCACCGCCACCACCACTGATAGACTAAGAATAACTAATTAAGAGAGGGATAAATTGATTTCTAAAACTTTTTCGAATAATTAATTTAAATTCAAACAAGTAAAGACTAAATTGGTTAATTCAAATAATAAGCACAAATATGAAAGTGATAAGTAAAAGAAAGAGATGATGCAAACGATATAATTGTAGAGGTTCCTCCATTACCGAGCTCTCCGGTGCAAATAATGCATTTTTCACTATATTGATTGACTTATGGTACAATTCAACCATATACAACGCTTCTGGTGACTCACAAACAAGGTGCATCGATCCTTACACAATGTTGAGCTTTACGAGACCTCAATACAACCCACTATTAAGTTTTAATAGGACCTCAATATGATTTACAACAAAGAGCACCGATCCTTATACAATGTTGATTTTTGCAGGACTTCAATACGACCCACACTTTATCAAAGTGATTTTATAATGAAATTCTTCTTTTGATAAATAATACAAACAAATTAAGTATTAAGAGAGGCTAATACTTCAATAAATAGTAATGAATGATATACAATGTTGAGATTTACGGGACATCAACACGACCCACACTATTGAGCTTTACGGGACCTCAATATGACCTATACGGTGACTTACAATGAGGAGCATCGATTCTTATACAACGTTGTTTTTTAAGGGACTTCAACACAATCCACACTTTATCAAAGTGATTTTACAATAAAATTCCNACCGCCGGTTTTGCCGTATTTTTTTTGTCTGTCTACTTTTATGACATTAATTCATTGAATTCAATATATATTTATATCTTACTAGCAATAAATCTAAAACAAACTAAATATATCTGCTACGCCCCTGTTTGAGCCAACTTTTTTGAAAATGAGAATGAAAAAAATAGCCGTTATTGAGGCCCACACAAGAGATAGAAAATTTGAATTTAAATGTTGATGTGATGGATAACGGTCATATTTTTCATTTTAAGGAGAAAAAAATATGGCTCAAACAAGGCCTACAAATTTAAATACCAACGAAATCAAAGTGAAATCATTATAAACTAAAATATAGTTTTTTGTTTGCCATTTTAGGTTAAGACGTTATCATACAAGTCTACTAAACTAAATATAAAACCCAAAAAATATAATGAAGTTCAATAAGACCTCGTGATCATCATATCTGAAAAACAAAACTACTGATTAGACAGAGAGAATAACTAAC
>CAIGRR010520891.1:0-10003 GCA_903798365.1 Fraxinus sp. 1973-6204
GAGGAGGGCGCGCGATCTCTGGACTAGTCGGCGACTAGACGGATGGTGACGAAATCGATGCCGACAAAGAAGCCAGAGACGGAAACCTAAGGTCTCTCTGATACCATGTAAATAAGAGAGATTCTTTTCTATATAATTACAAAGGAGCAATTACATATATATACAAGTTTAGAATTCTAAATAAGGTAAGAAGAATCCCTATAATTATGCCCTAATTATTGACGCTAACAGGAGGATTGCTTGTCACACGTAGAATTTGCATATAATAGGACCATGCATTCTACTACTTATACACTTTTTGAAATTATATATGGTTTTAATCCATCAACTCCTTTGGATTTAATTCTTTCACCTGTTGATGAAAGAGGTAGTCTAGATGGGAAGAAGGTTGAATTCGTAAGATCAATCCATTAGAAGGTGCGGTGTCAAATTGAGAAGAAGAATGATCATTATGCTTCTCAAGCTATAAAGGACGGAGGCCTGTTACATTTGAACCGGGTGATTGGGTTTGGGTGCATATGAAAAAAGAACATTTTTCGGCCTAAAGGAGGTTAAAATTGCAACTGAGAGGAGACGGACGATTCTAAGTGCTTGAAAAGATCAATGACAATGCCTATAAATTGGATCTTCTAGGTCAGTATAGCATTTATGCTACTTTCAATACTTCTGATCTTTCTCTGTTTGATGCAGGTGGAGATTCGAGGATAAATCCTTTTGAAAAAGGATGGAATGATGAGAACTATAGGACGAAGGCTAGCAATGATCCATTGATTGTGAAAGAATGACTAATGATGAAATCACGAGCAAAGAAAATTAAGGAAGCCATGAGATTATTTGTTCCAGCTACGTGAGCCGAGACTTTGACTGCAACGAGCTAAACATAAGTTTCATGTTAGGCATGAAAGATGAACCAAGATTAGTGAACTTAATTCAAGCTAAGTTAGAAGAAGCGAAGCCTGTAGTGTAGTTGGAAAGCGGCGCGCACAAGCAAAATAGGTCGCGTGCACGGAGGCAAAATTTCAACTTGTAGCTAAATTAATTGAATGGGTACTACGCAGTACAAAAATCTAAAGGCGGTTTAAATTTTCTTTTTTGGTTTAGATTTCTATTTGTTTGATGTTTTCTTGATGTTTTTCGTTTTAATTAAGATTTTTATAAGTTGCTTATATATATGGCCTCATTCTTTCATTATAAATTAATTAATTTTTGAGAGATTAAACCACAACAATGTTGCTTTCTTCTTGTTCTTCATTGAACTCAATTTCGAACTTATCAAGGATTTCATCTTTGTGGCATTCTACAATTTCATAACAAGGTTCATAATTTTTGTGATTAAAGGATCAAGTTTCTTTATAACTTTGGTTCCTTGCTTCAATAAATTATTAGGTCAAGCTTCAAACTGGGATTTTAGCTTTCTTAGGGTTGTGATTCAATCTTGTGTGGGTTTCAAAGCTACTATTGCTACGTGGGTTCATATCAAGTCCTTTGTTGATAATCAAACAATATAGAACAACAAATCTTTGGAACGACGAGATCTTCTACAAGACTCCAAGATCATTATTATTTCTTCCTGAGTCTGTGACGAAAGGTAGTTATATACATTTCACCTTAGTTCAACTTAACCTAAAACCTTTAGATTCTAAAGCACTACACAATTTTAATAATTTATCTCCTTTCTAATATCATCAGCTGGACTTTATCTGAGAATAAAATACATTAAGTAACCCTATATAGGATGTGTTTTAGTTCATCTATACCTGAAGCAAAAAGGCACTGAACACAATAGAACCATACAAGACCACAAATAGGAAATTCTCTACTACTATTGTAATAGATATCACACTCTTATTTTTTCTAAATTACATATTCTTTATGATGCTAGTACATCTATTAGAAGTTTCTTTGTTTCCTGCCAACATAAGACTTCCCTATCATCCTACCAGAAGTTTTTTTTTTTTAAATTAATAAAATGTATATCCTAATATTGTTTCGTTCCTTACACCTTTCAATCAATCAGTGAAATAGGTAAATGGCTTACATTGTAGATAGTCTTGCATACACCTTAATCATGATCAATCATCTCCCCCTTGATTTTATTGCGACTCATTAGGTTATTATTATACAAAGACTCCACATCCATTCACTCGGTGTAATCTCTATCCATCTCCTTTAATCTATACTATTTCTCATACACTTGTGCCCGGAACTCTTGAATGACCTTCTTGACTTACTGTTTAGCTAACTAGTACATTTCAGAAGCATTTGCATTATTATATTTTGGTAGTTTTCTAAGCATTCTCCTTTAGCCTTAATTATCCTACGAAGTTTCATGTTCCACTATAATGTTTCCTTGCTAGGTGAGTCCCACCCTCGACCTCTTGTAATACCTCATTTCTAAGATTCATTATGACTAGTCAAGTGACTTTTTACATATTTAATGGAAACTTTAGCATGTAAAGCTATTGGTCAAGGTTGGGCATGAGGACATCTTGAAAACACTTTTTCAACCAGAAGAAATCAACAATTTGACCAACCTTTTATTCCTTGTTAAAGATATTGGTCAAGGTTGGGCATGAGGACATCTTTAAAACACTTTTCAACGAGAAAAAATCAACAATTTGACCAATCCAGTGTTTTCCTTGGGGAAGACTCGAATAATATTGTCATGACACTTATATGAGTTATCTTTCTCAAAATTGATCTGACTTGCTTGAATGCATCTTAGCCCAAGAAAGAAAGGACTCTGGATGGCCTCAAAGATCCTACAGAAGTACAATAACCATAAACCTTGAAAAATAAAATGTTGAAAAGTTTTGTATTGTTTAGAAAAAGAAGAAGGAAAGGAACCATGGGAAGCTTTTTGAACACAGAAAGTCTTCTCTCACATCTAACTGAAAGTGTGATCTTTCTCAAGGAACCTTTTGTATATAATTATATCTATTGTTGTTTCTTTCATTTTTCTTTATTTTCTTGTGATAGGTTGGTCAATCTAGGATTGTGTATAGTGGTTTCTCAAGTTATCGTGCAATATGTCGTAGTACCAGCACACTAATTCCACATCACTTCAAAAATCAACTCAAGACAATCATCAATTTAGGAACCTGCAAGCAAATAATCCCCATAGTCAAACAATTATTCGTTTTGAGGAATATTTGGTTCATAAATATTCATATTAACCAATCCATGATTAATACCTAAACGCCTTTTCAGGCATTCTATGAAAACTGTTAAAGTTTAGATTGGATTAAAAGCCAAATGATATTTCATCTTGATAAATGTTGACAAATGTTGGATTTTGTAACTGAAAGTTTTAGAGCTTTTACCCATCAGGAGATGCAAAACGTGCTGCAAAAGTCTTTGGCTTAGCTTTATCTCCGTAGAGAGATAGTCCAACATTGTAATCCTAGAGAAGTAAGAAACAAACGATTTATCAATGACACAGAGCAAGCAAATGGAGTTAGTTTCCAAAAAGCAATAAACCAATCTTAGAATTGGTTTTGAAGTGAAAAGATACTTAATTTGAAAATATTTGATAATGTAGTTTGGAAAATAAAGTTGAGTACTCGAGCACTAAGAAATCCAAAAACTGATGAATAAAATAACAAAGATGGAAAATATCTAACCAAAGTGCGTGTCAAAAGGTGAGGTTAACAGTAGTAGACAACACCGACACGAACTTCAAAAGGAATATAACATCAACTAAATTATATAACTGCTGATGCAGAACGTATGCACAGTAAATGGCCACTGTGAACAAATAATAAATCTTTTAGATTGTACATTAAAAAATTGTTAGAAATATTTCATATAGCATTGGTTGAACGTTTAAAGAAATTTTACCAAAAAGAACCATGTTTGCTCTTCTAGTAATTGTTAGACATGGGTATATATATCCTGAATCTATGGTTCTTGAATTAGTATACAAACACCACCTTTGTCAAGATTCCATAGTAGTTCAGGTTTGGGCTTAGAATTAATTAGTTATAAGTTTTCAGAGTTAACATCCCTTTACTTATCCTTGTCCCAATAAGAGAAGCCTTTCCAGTCTATGAGTAGGACTTCACCATTACCGGAACTTTGAAGTTACAATGTGTGGATTAGGTTCATACTTGTGGGGTTCTTCCTTGAACTCCAAAGATTCTATTATGACATGTTTGGTACTCGAGAATGGATATCACTAGACAGAACTAAGGAAAGAAAGAAGTTAAAATCTCTAACATTGTCTTATGCACTATTTTCCAGTAATGCATACCAAACATTCCCTTAATTTTTATATAACAGAAAGAAGTTGTAATATAGTCTTTCATATGAACATAATATTCTACAATAGCTGCAATTTACGCAATATTACTGCTAGTGTTAGCGTGCCTTCTTATGAACAAAATGTTCTACAATAGCTGCAATTTATACTGTATTAATGTTCCTGTCCTTGCATCTTCACCATCATTTCTGCCTTTCCCCATTGAGAAGTCAATAAGTTGATTTTTCAGTAAGCTTAAACAGATGGAAAATATTAAAAAAAAAATTGAGCGTTCCTCTTCCCAACAAAATCACAAGTATCATTCGTATGAAAGAACAAGCAAGCAATTCATAATGTTCGAAATTCTCAAAATAGATTAAAATAGGGGGGGGTCTGAAGCAAGCAATTTATTAAGTAAAGGAAGAAAAAGAATAATAACGACAACAGACACACCTCGGGCTCCTTAATATCTTGAAATTGAGGCGGGACACGAATGGCAAATCCGTCGCCATAGAACTGGAACCAAGACTTAGTGTTGGAAATGCCAGAAAGAAATGATTCAGCAGATGCAGAAGATGGCGTATGAATAAAAGGTGTTGTAGAAAATGTAAAGGTAGTGAGGATTGCAAGCCTTCTTGTAATAGGAATGTCGAAAGGTACAGAATTCTTGATGGGTTTTGGGTTTGCGGGTAGTTGAAGGTGGGGACGGGGGCGGGGAGTGCGAGTCCGGGAGAGTAAAACTGCGGAAATGGCCATGAGAGAATAATGATAATGGGATTGGGTTCATTAGGAAAACTCGTGGATAATTTTTGAGGGTGTTCTTCCAAGAGACACTGTCATAGATAAGCCTTATCTTTGTTACATGGATTACTCTATATGTACCAAATTACTTACATAAAGTTTTACAACCTCAACACGTGGCGACCCCTATTGGAAGAAAGGCTGGTGCATAAAGTTTTACACCCTCAACACATGGCGGCCCCCTATTGAAAGGAAGGCTTTGAGGGTGTAAAACTTTATGTAAAAAATTCGGTTGGTGTAGCATGATCCTTGTTACATTATTAGGTCTCATTGATTACAAATGTGGAAAATTGATGAAAAGAAAATGAATTATAGGAAATTGAATTGTTTAGAAATTATTTTATTATGAATTGTAATTAATTATGTTTGATTGGTATAATTTTTCACCTGAAAAATGTTGGAAGTTGATGTTCGTTTGCCTTTGTTTTTTATGAAAATTGTCAATGAAAGTGATAATTTTTCTACCATTCAGTCTAGCATTTGTTCCAATTGCAAAAAAATAAAAAAATTAAAAAAAAATATCATACAAAATACCATTCGTTTGGCTTTGATTTGCGTGAAAATTGTCAATAAAAGTAAAAAATTTTTTTTTACCATTGTGTCTAGAATTTTTTCCAATTGAAAAAAAAAAACCTGAAATTACCACAAAAATACAAGGAAAATCAATTCCACCATTTGAAGGAAAAGAGGCGCGTGAGATGGAAATTTTTTTACAATCAAACAGGTAAAAAGTAGGAAATGAAAAATCAATGGTATCAAACAGGGCCTTAATATAAAAGCATTTTCAATGGATAGATTATTATGTTGGAATGTCCAAGCAGAATTACCCAAAAAATAAAAAAATAATTTAATTCAATAAACAAAATTGTTTAAATGTTCACGTGTAATGTCAAAAATAAAAGATTTGCATTGTTACATAAATTCGATGATTGATTTCTGAATTAATTTTGAATCACGAGCTTCCAACTTTTTAATACCAAGAACTTGATACTCCAAACATTCAAATCTTTTATGGTATTCTCCAAAGTCGAGACTACATTATGAGGTGTGCATCTTCTTTCTTGATCTGAACATATAAAAAAAATAAGAAAATAATTATTTTCTTTCTCATTTTCTCTTTCCAAATTTGAATACTGTTGAATTGTATATTATGATTATAGTTCAATTGGATGCCTAGATTTCATCTAATCTCTATCTGTAGAGTCGAGATAAAATAGTATTCATTGAGTTTCGCCTAATAACACATTATATAATAAATTAGACTATAATTCCATTACAAGAATTACGAAATATCAATATTTTGAAGCCCGAATAAGTGTATAAAATACACTTATCAAATATGATATATGAGTAATATCAACGTGATAAGACCCCACCTCTAGTTCCTAGTACAGCTTAGTGCCTTTTGTAGCCCGCACCTCAAGAAGTTAAATGGGATTAAGGTAATGATCCTGAATAAAGACACTGTACTTATTGCTCCTTGAAAAATATTGAAACACAGTGATCAATTTCATGGGCTACTTCCCAAGTGCTTTTCAAAGAGTCAAAACATGAACCAGTGAATAGAAAGGCAGATGTTTCTTTTATACAATATCTGTTTAGATAATTTCCTTGGTAAAAATAAATGAATATCTACTACCAGAATTTAGACTCTTATATAATTTTAAATTTTTTTGCTCTGTAGTATCTCATCATGAGAAATAGGTAGGCTCTAATTTGTAAAATAGTCTAGATTATGGTCGAATGAAATTCCGCAAATTTTACAAATTACAAGTTTTGCATCATGCTGTCATCATTTTGCAAAACAAAACCAAACCGTTTAAATGGACACGAAATTAATTGAAATGGAACATAGTCGTTTAAAACGATAGCATGTCGGTTTAAATCTATGACTCTCGATTTTACTCCAATACTCGTCGATCATATCTTAGAATATATTAGAGGACTTGAACAAGTTAAACAAGCTAATTTGTTGAGTATATTATCTTGTAATTGAATATAATGGAATATGAATTACCTATCTTCATTCGTGTAGACGATGCAAAATGAATCGACAAATCATACTCACCTAGTTTCATTTGCACTTCCTAAACTCGCTAGTTTGGATGATCAAACATGAGCAAGAACTAAATAACTATTTGAGAGGGAGATATTTGAATTGCATCCCTTCTTCTTCAATTGATGGGGGTATTTAGAGTGACAGATAGCAGATTCTCACTGGCTATCTTATAATTGATTTGATTAACATTCACGCTATGCTCACTTATCCATGTGCCCTTTATTAATGGCCCATAGCCAACTTGGATTTGGAAAATGGTAAGTGACCTTTAGGCAAACCTTTTGTTCTTTCCCCTCAGAAAATGTCGACTTTTATATTTATATTAATTCTAGGACTTATTGTTTCCCTTGATGTATTGTGAATCCATAGTTGCTCATATATTTTTCTTTGCTAGTTGTGTGTATGTAATTCAAGCGGATATTCATGACCCAAAGGAAAGTAAATACTTGACTGAATTACATGTACACATGTGGTAATAAATGTGATAATTGTAAAGTTTGTTTTTCTATGTGAACATTGAGTCGGTCCAAAGATAGAATTATTGTTTGACATAATTGATAGTCAATATTTGACTATTACACCAACAGTACCACTTACAAATTGATATTTTTGTCCAAAGACTAAATATTAATGTTGTGTTCAATCTTTTGTGATGGGTTCAACATTATTTGAATTTATTGATTATTTAAATACTGATTCTCATGTGAATATGATATTTAGGTTTAAGCTCTATGTTCAATTAATCCATCTACTACTACAATATCTACCAACATCAATTCAAATCATGTGCTTAATGTAACCAAATTTTAAGGATTGAAAAGAGAACTTTCACATCGTTCTTGATTGTATGGATCTAGACCTTGTATTAAGGACTTAACAACCCATTGCACTCATGGATAAGAGTTCTACTCATGAAAAAAGGGATTCAGATAAGTGGGATTGTACAAATCACATGAGTCTTAAGTGTGGAATTCCAATAACATTCAATGTCATTGTCTCCGATAAGGTAACTACTGTCAAGGAGTTTTTTGAAAAAATTGAAAAATGCTTTACTAAAAGCAATAAGGCCGAAACTAGTACACTTCTGGTAAACTTGCTTTTACTAAAGAATAAAGGTAAAAGAAACACATGGGAGTACATCATGGAAATGTCCCATCTTGCTTCAAAACTAAAGCCATCAAAGCTTGAGCTATCTGATAAATTGTTCGTGCATTTGGTTTTGATTTCTCTTTCTGGACAACTTAATCAATTTAATCTCAGTTACAATTGTCAAAAGGGAAGAGGAATCTTAATGAGTTCATTTCATACTGTGTGCAAGAAGAAGAAATGCTAAAGTAAGAGATAACTAAAAGTGCTCACTTTACAAGTACCTCTAAGAATAAGTTCAAGAAAAGAAAGAATAAGGAAGTTGCATTTGNATACTGTGTGCAAGAAGAAGAAATGCTAAAGTAAGAGATAACTAAAAGTGCTCACTTTACAAGTACCTCTAAGAATAAGTTCAAGAAAAGAAAGAATAAGGAAGTTGCATTTGGTTCAGCTAGGAAAATAGTAAAATCCTAAAATTGACGAATTATATGACTGCTACATTTGTGAAAATCCTAGACACATCAAGAGAGACTGTACTAAATACCACGTTGGCGTGTAGAGAAAATTACACTTCTCACTTTAATTTATTCTGAAGTTCATTTAGTTCAGTACCTAGACACCCTTGGTGGATAAATTTCGGTGCCACTACCCACGTAAGTGTCTATATAGGGTTGTCTAAACAATCAAAAGTCAATTGATGCTCAAAGATTATCTATGGGAGCAATGACAATCACTTAAAGTTGAGACTATAGGGACTTTTAGGTTTTCATTAAATACTGGTTATTATTTGGATTTAAAAGAGACATATGCGGGACCATCTTTTAGATGGAATTGGTTTCTATTGCTACATTGAACAAATTCAGTTACTCTTGTTCATTTGGAAATAGTCAGTTTTGTCTATTTCTTAATTCAAATGTTGTCCGTACTAATTCTTTATCTGGCTATGATAATCTATATTTGTTTAATACAACTGTCTCTTATAATAAAATCTTGCATGTGAATTCACGAGGTATTGAACGTAAATTAATCTATGAGAATTCTATTTCATTATGGCATAGGCATTTAGATCACACCTCTTGAAAGGAAATCGAAAAGCTTGTATTAGAAGGATTCTTAATCCCTTTGATTTTTCAAGACTTAATTGTTTGTTTTATTTACATTAAGGGAAAATAAACATAAGGAGATTAGATGTCACTAGGATTTTAGACATCTTAGAACTAAATTATACAGATATCTATGGGTCATTTCCTTCGACTTCTTGGAATAGATCCATTTCTTGAAAGAAAATCAAAAAGCTTGTATTAGAAGGAATTCTTAATCTCCTTGATTTTTCAAGACTTAATTGTTTGTGTTATTTACATTAAGGGAAAACAAACATAAGATATCTTAGAACTAATTTTTTAAGATATCTGTGGGTCATTCCCTTGGAATGGTCAACAATATGTTCATAGACGATTTTTCATGCTATGGATACATGTTTCTCATTCATGAGAAATCACAATCAATGGAGTGTTGGCTTACAAAATTGAGATTATAAATCAACTCAGCAAAATAATTAAATACGTCATATCTGACCGTAGTGATGAATATTATGGCAGATATGATCAATCAGAAGAATAACATACATGGTCTTTTGCTTCCTAAAGGAACGTGGAATCGTCCCACGATAAACCATGTCAGGATCATCGGCATGAATGTTGATATTGAGAGACGAAATTGAACACTTACGGATATGGTAAGGAGTATGATTAGTCATTTCATCTTACTAATCTCTCTAGGGAAAAGCACTGATTATGCCCAAAGAATAATGCGGTAGT
>CAIGRR010520911.1:0-15198 GCA_903798365.1 Fraxinus sp. 1973-6204
TTTTCATTTTCTTCCTAGAATTTCAGGTCAATAATGTAACTTTATTTCTAAGAAATTATTAGATAATCCCTTAATACGAAATGATGTTATTTAGAATTAAATAACTCTCGAATTAAATTCTTAAGCTTTTCCGCTAAAAGTATAGTTAATTATTTTATTAAGTCTACGGGTAAAGTAAAGTTAATCTAGTGACCTTTCGATCCATGCGGGTCGGGGCGTTAAACACTTTCCAGGGACAATTCTCTTGACATCTTACTCTTATCCTATGTGGTTCATTCTTCACATATCTCAGTTCTCTTGCATTCTTTACGGAGTATTGCACAATAGCTAATCTCAAAGTTTTTGTATTCTCAAACTTCATACATGTAAAGTGCATGAGAACTTTTAAATCATATTATTATGAAATGTATAACGGGTCCTAAACCTATTAAAAATAAGCAAAAGAGGCCCCAAACCTATTACAAAACTTTGTTCGTAGGCCCCCAAAAATTTAAACATTCTACGGTTCACTTACCAATCTTGAATTTGGGGTCCTCCATGTCAATTACAGGGTTGAGCCAAACTTCATTTCTTTTGTTAGATGTGGCACCCACTTCATCACCACTTGAGATGCTTCTTAGGTCATGTAAGTCCCCGTAGTCTGTACGACTGTTCGCTGTATTTTCATTCTGCTCACGAGGCTGGTCATTGCCTGCGTTCCCCATCCCTAAATCTAATCCCTCACTCAATCTGAAAAATGTGCCTTCGTCTTGGTTATTATCTTCCATATCCTCCTGTTCGTATTCATTATATGAAAAATGTTGTAGATCAATCTCATTATCCTCTTCCACTTATAACTCACCATTAGGACACCCAATGCCAATATTTTGAGCATTAATATCTTTTACAACAGAAGGTTCAACAGGTGCATTAGAAGGCCCAACATTTTCAGCAACTTCTACTTCTGTACCACTATCAAATATGGATGGTTTATCAATTGTTGGCTGCTCAAACTGTGCATTTCCAAGATCTTCCACCCCTGTTGCACTCTCAACTGTGGATGATTCATTGAAGGTTGTACTCTCAAATGTTGATGGTTCTACTGCATTTTCAAAGGAATATGGTAGATCAGAGGTTGACTTCTCATACATTCGCTCCACAAGTTAATCATTTGTACTTACCTCTACCTCAACTACATCCACATTGTGAGATTCACCAAGTCCACTGTCATCCACACTGTCATATTCATGCAAATGATCCTCTTCAAATTCATCAACCACATAAAGATCATCACCATCTACCGTGTCATCAAAAACCTCAACTGCAAATAAATGTTTATGTCCGACCTTCATATCTTAATTGTTGATACTAACACTCTCCAAAATCTCACCAATTTCCATATCAATCACCATAACTCCAGTTGGTACATTCTTATCCCATGATAACTCCAATATTTCTATCGGTTTCAGCAAACAATACATATCTGCAACTCTTGTAAGACCAATACATTTCACAACATTCATGAAGTCTGCATCAATAACTAACCAAAATGATCTTTCTGCGAATCTTTTCTTTTCAAGCCAATATACATATCTCATTAGCTCACCGTAACCCAGTATCTTCATTGTATTGTCTAACAGAAATCGATTGAAGAAATCTGGATTCGTGTAATCAAGATAGCTGATCTTACCGTGGTCATACATGTAATTTCGTATGTTGCGAAAAAGAATCTCACCATTCAGCCGGATTGTGAAATAAGTGGAATTCTCTCCTAAAAAGGGTAAAAATTACACAAATCCAATCAGAACAACTATGGTTATCATAATACACTTCCCTACATGCACATTATAAAATTTTGTCCATATAATCCATTTCATGCAATTTTTGATAATCCTACCCACTGCATCCACCACAAATATCGAAATCACAAAATCGAGAAATGCAATGGGTTTTAGTACTTCTTCATAATGATCCCAACATTCAAGTATAAGAGTTTATCACAAATACTACGTTTTGTACAATTTTACTCTTAACTATAACTAGAAAATACGACACTTGCANACCACAAATATCGAAATCACAAAATCGAGAAATGCAATGGGTTTTAGTACTTCTTCATAATGATCCCAACATTCAAGTATAAGAGTTTATCACAAATACTACGTTTTGTACAATTTTACTCTTAACTATAACTAGAAAATACGACACTTGCAAAGACGTACCATAGACGGGTTCAGGTAGTGATCCTCTCAGATGGCACGTACATCTGACATCTTTGTCGTCAATTTCTCCGAAAATTTTTGATCTCTTCGTAAAAATGAAGATGGTGGTTAGTGTTTAAAGTGTATAGACGAATTTACCCTCCCATATTTTGGTGAAAAGTGATCAATCTTTTTTTGGGTGATCAACGAGGAACGTTTGGATGGAAAGCATCCAAGAGATCCTCCTCTGAAACATTTGGAAAGGTTAGGGATGACAACTGCAATAAATCAAAGGTTCGAGAAAAATCTACTAGTGTTTGAAAGATTTGGGGCTTTTGTTGCAATGATCCCTTATTTTAAGTGTCAAAATTACAATTTTGTGTCTATGATTAGATGAAAATGTATCTAGACTGAATTGTTGCTGTCCAAATGTATCTAGCCTGGTTTAGAGCTAGAATTGTTTTCCATATGAAATAAGACAACGAAAGGTGAAAAGATGAGAAAGAAACAAAAGCTACTTAATACCATTTCTTGCTACCCTCTTTTTTAGGTTAAAATACAAGTTATCTTAACGTGTTTACTATAATTACTTGGTTAAATTAGCAAACAAATTACGACGTCCATCTTGGCATCGCAAGAGTTTGAAGTGCAAAGGGTCACGATACACACATGATGCAGTTGAATAACCAAGAATGCTAATATTAAACAAACGCATTCTAACTTTGGATAATGATAGGTGAACATAGAGGGCACATAAGGGTGTTCATAATGGACACTCGGCGCCCCCCCTATTGGAGGGAGTGCTGGTCCTTATGTGCCCCCTATGTTAGTGTAGCACAACCCTCTAACTTTTTATGTTATTACTTTTTCTCCAACTTTATTATAACTATGTGAATTTAATCAATTTGTACATTCCATATATCTATTAAATCTCAATATCAATATTATCTTCATTGGAAAGCCGACAAAAAATAGTGGTATAGAGTGGCTATTTTATTTGGGCAAATAGACATAAAGTACTTCAATTCCGGTCTGCCACGAAAACTTAGTGCATTATTAACTGGAACAAAGTATAAGAAGAGGTTTCCACGTAAAATCATTTTTTATATCGCATCATGTGACGACATGTGATTGGATAGTATTAAAAAAACACCCACTTTCTCGTCCAACACTTTTTAAAATACAATAGAATGTACAGAATGGAATGTAAATTTAGCATAATTCTTCCACATATACCCTATCTTGATGTATTGGTATTTTCTTGTGCATGCTTCTAAGATAATTATTCATTGCTGATTATCAAAGAATTATGGAATAATAGAATCAATAAATTAGTTAGATGATAAAAAGGAATAATTTCCATTTCATAAACCCGGATGGCCAATATGTGAAAAGTCTGAACGCACGCGACCCTGCCCAAGCTTGTTATCCGGGCTTGGACATAAAAACGCAGTCCGGACTATGGTGTGAACCAAGAGAAAAAGTTAGAAGGCAGGGCTAATTCGTTCATATTATATTCGTCGCTTAACTATGTAGAGTAAAGGAGACGAGGACTTTAAATTAAGAAGAAACTTGAATCAATGTTTATAATTTGATGCAGTTGGAAACACGAAACTTGTCTGAAGAAAATTGGAAGATTACGTGCACGTACCTAACTAGATTCTGACAACAAAAGTGGGTACCGAATCACTCATTATCCATGTAGATATCCACCTTTGTGTGTTCTCCCACGCACATCCTTGGCCAAAGTGGAAATCAACTGTGTTTGTTTGTGTGACATATATCATGAGAAATATCTCGAACATGATCAATGTATATATGGCAGCTCGAGCCCCCAGAGGCCTTGCACACCAATAACTATGTAGGTCGTGTCTAAAGCGTGGCCTGAACAAATTTTGATACGAAAAGTCCAGCACATTTTGATGCCACTAGTATGAAAGATTGATCCTGGGTATACACAACATAATCGATGGGAATGTACGAAGAAACATGGACATGAAATAGGGTTCTCAAACATGCAAGGATTTAAGTTTCTATGGGCCTATACCGAGTTTTTCCATATCAGAGTGAAGTAGATATAGAGTCTGTTCATTTAGGCAACAAGTAAAAATGTAGGATCCAAACTACACAGTTACCAAACACAAGAATAAGCAAAAGTAAACACAAATATTTTCATGAAAAGATCAAACATATTATTCGAACTTTTCACCAGTTATTTCAAATCATGGACAAATTCAACGAGTTTTCCAACATTCATCAACAAATCTCCCAAGACATATAGTGAAAGAGAAGTGTGAACGGATATCAAAATTTTTATGGACCCCGAGTAGGAGCAAAGCAGAAACAGCCTCCAGCCTGGTCTTCCGGTATCATTCCACCTCCTTTGCTTGTGTCAATTGCCTCCAACAACCTGACAACCTCGTCCATGTCAGGTCGTTTCTCCGGGTTTGCATCCCAGCATTTTTTCATGATATTTGCGAAAGAACTTGGACAGCAACGTGGAATTTCTGGCCTCAAATTCTGCCCAAAACAGAGAATACAGGTATCAAGCTTCTAGCAGCAAATCATGTTACCAAACAGAAACTGGGCATGATATTTAAGAAATTGTTCAAAAATGTGAAGACGTGAGTAGGTGTATGCACCGAATCTGAATATTTGTTTAAAATATTGATCCATTGAATGTTAACAAAGAGGTCCAACCAGAAATGCCAGCAATATCGTATGATGAAGCAGATTCAGGAAGCACACAAATATATCACCACACCTGGCTAGCATTATCCATATATATATGGTTTAATAGATAGAACCAGTAATAGTGAATAATTCGCCCAAAATTAATGATGATTTATGAGAATGTGTGAATAATTAGTTTTCAAGACACTCCATGTGCATACACGTCACATCTGTGTATTCTTTTGTTTAATTGGCTTCGCTGCAGCTGAAAATGAATGGAGCCACTTTCAAACCCCCTTTTCTAAGGAAACCTTGGAATCCACCAGAAAGGAAAGAAGGTGAAAGGGGGAGCCTCTACATCGGAAACAATCCACCTTTCTATTAATCCGTCGCATGCCTAAGCTAACCAACTAACTGAGCAGCACAAGCCTAATGTTAAGAGAATTCATGAAATGAGAACCCGTTCTGCTTGCGCTCATATCTAAATCCAACTGCACAAGGGTTCCTACAAACATTAACTATTACTATAATATGTTATAGTCATTTGGATATTCCGTACATGTATTGGATCGCCCTAATATTCCTGCTATGTGAAGGATTTTAGGAGGCCGTATTTTCCGTGCTAGAGACATGAGATCTCCATGTACCTTCTTCATTGTAGAGAAAAACCTGTAGGACCGAAGAGAACGTAGCTCTCATATCTGATCTTATTATTCTCGTGAGTAGGGATTAGGGCTTTATCTGTAACATATGTAACATATGTAGCCTTTTTTCCTTTACCAACACACTGTAAGCCGCATTCCTACCAAAATTTATATAAAATTCAACCTCAATTAGAGCTTTATCTGTAACATATGTAGCCTTTTTTTCCTTTACCAACACACTGTAAGCCGCATTCCTACCAAAATTTATATAAAATTCAACCTCAAACATCTCCATCCCTTAATACCGTGCCTGGGTCTGGAGAACAGGCAGTAAGAATATTCTTAAATACATCTGGTGAAGAGTGAAAGGTGGCCTCTTCTCATCCTTCAGCCTCCCAAACCACCTCTGTAACTCTCCACGTTTCCCTCTCCTCTCATGTCCTCCTTATTAAACACTTTTCAGTGATTAACAAGGACCACATTACTTTGTGCATGTGCCATTAAATTTCAAGCTTGACTGAACAAATGCTTCAAGAGTAAACTTAAAATACGTGCTCAACTTGCATAATAATGCTCCAGTGTCACATCTACGCATTGGCAATAACTTGGTTATCGTATTATTAGAATGCTAAATCATGTGAAATAAAAAAAAAAATTACACAAGGAACGTATCAAGAAATAAGAAAGATTTGGTGTGCTTCTCCACATCCAGTATATCCAAATATCCAATTAAATACAGTAGTTAACTGAAATATTTTGAGAATATATGGAAATGCAATACAGCAAAAGCGTGCGGAACTTAGAAGTGATCAAACTGACCTGTCTAACAACTGCAGAAGAAACCTCAGCAAAGCTAAGATCTGGGTAAGGCAGATCACAGCAATATATTTCCCATAAGCATATGCCGAAGCTGTAGACGTCACATTTTCTGTTATAAGGCTTGCCATCAAGTACCTAAAAAGATAAGATACCTCATTAGCTTCTTTATATCGATGACAAAATAAGGTATTTATGCCTCTAATTCATAGGGTGTGTGCATGAAAGTATAATTTATTTGCCAAAAGTATTGTTAATTGACTCACATTTATGCCAGTGATTTACTAGTATTATGTAAAAAATTATGAGACAGCGTGAATACCTCAGGAGCCATGTACCCAAGAGTTCCAGTTTCACCGGTCATGTCCTTGGGATTCTGAGCTTCAACGCGGGCGACTCCAAAATCAGCAATTTTAAGTGTTCTATGAGTGTCTAACAACATGTTTTCAGCTTTGACATCACGATGCACGATCTTCTTTGAGTGTAGATAGCTTAGTCTACAAATACCATGAGATAAGTAAATATTTTCCTAAAAGAACTTCAACTCGTATAAATTCCATGAGAAAGTTACCCTCTAGATAGATCTAAAGCAAGTTGGGCAACAATTTTGAAAGCTAGCTTCTTTTTCCTGTTCTTGTACAAGAAGTTCTTTAATGTCCCTCCTTGAAGAAATTCAACAAGAACACAACATGCCCTCGACGGAAGGTCGGTATAACCCTCAGAAGGATTTTTAGAAGGAATTTTGAGCTGTGAAGTCCCCATTGAAGCACCAACAAACTGCAAGCAAGTGTTGTCATTAAGATAAGAAATTTAAGATTAAGATCTCCGTCATAAAACAGAAGGACCGTGAGAGCCATTCATCAAAATAAAAAGCAATATCCTGATCTGGAATTGTTTGATTTCCTGATTTCTAAAAAAGGAAAAATACCGGAAAATCAAGGAATCAGATATTTACTCTTGTGACATTTGGATGATCGAGCTTGTGCCAAACTGCAACCTCTTGTTTAAATGATGCACGTAGAGCAGCAGTTTCGGCAGCTGTGGCCATGCCATCCTCTCCCCAGTCTAATAACTTCACTGCAGAGCAAAATGGTGCCACATTAAGTATTCCACTCAGAGAACAAGTAAATCAACTCTTGAAAATTGTTGATTCTGTTAACTCGAATCTGATTGCCGCTTTTGCTGAACTTTTTCTCGTATGCATATGGGGGAAGAGGGAAAATTAAAAAATGTTATAGCATTCTGACATGCAAACAATTACAAGTTGAATGTCTAATATTTTGTCAACATCAAATGTAACATACTCTAATCAAATTTATGTCTAAATTACGATATCCAATCTCCCAAGCAAAATATTCATACAACTACCCTGGTGTTTCACTTGAAACTGAGTTTTGTTCAGTATCTTCGCCAAACCATAATACTCTTTGCACAGGCTGTGACTAGATAAATTCAAGCACCTATTGTTGCAAGAGCATGATATAAGGACTCTATGAAAGTGAGCCGTCCTAGTAGACTCACAACTGGAAAATTAGCAGAGCAATTGGACCGGCATGTTCTTGTGATTGAAAATCAGGGTTAAGTTGAAAATGCGCCATGAGACGAATCTACAATAGTACCTAACATTTTATAGTACTTCTATAGAATAGCAACTAACTTCATATAAATATAATAAAATAATAGTGTAAGACAAATGATCTTCAAGTTGTTGGGAAGAGGAGGAGACGAAGAAGAAGACTTCTGAATATTTGTACTCCTGTCACTGAGGCTATAGTCACATGAAATAGTGTTTTTCTCAAGGTAAATCATTCATTTTTATTGGTTGAACCAATCAATCATTAGCTACACAGCCTCTTAATCTTAAAATCTTATGCCAAACCAACTCATTGAACATAATGCTCAGCAATCTCAAATTCCCCATTCGTACCCACGCCACATAAACACAGGAGAAAACTTATGCCACTGATTAAATTTTCCATAAGAAACGACAATAGTTAAATAACGAAGGCTGCAGAGTTTGCTCTAAAAACAAAATTCACTGAATTGCATGATAAGTACAAGTTGGTGCGGTGGAATGACAGAAAGAGCTATTGTTTGGCTGCTCTAAGAAATGCATAATCTCACTTTCACTGGGGGAAAATAATTCCACGGAAACATTAAACAACACAAAAAAGGAAGTCTTCTGATCAATATGCCAAAATTCAACATTATCTTATCTCATCCATTTGCTTGTAAATTCAAATAAAGCATTCTGACAAAATTAATTCTGACAAAAAGAGAAATATTGGTGTACCTGCAACATCCTGATTATCGTAAGTACCACGATAAACGGTACCATAGGTTCCCTGAGCAACAAGATATCGAATTTCCAACTTCGAAGGATCAATTTCCCACACTTCCTTAGGCTTATGGCTCTGATTCTGATTCTCTACATTTTTTGACCAAACCCTGCTCAAGTGTTTCTCAAGCTGAACATCCAAGCTTTTGAGATCAATTTTATCGGCCCGGAAAATCATATCTTTGCTACTAATGCTCCCTGGACTCTTGGTGGACAAGGTTTTTTCACAAACACTTGCTGTGCCCTTCAAGTTGGAGGCTCCCTCGTGATTTTCTGGTTTCCCAGTTTTGGATGCTTCAACCCCTTCTTCACATGTTTTCACATCCATTTTTCAAAGAATCCAAAGATTTTCCACCAAACAAACACAGAGCCTAAATTTATAAAGATATTGCCGAATCAAGAACTGGGGAAAAAACAAGATATCAGTTTCATAAATCCACTAAAATCAAATTTTCAGAAATTAACAACTTTTCGTCATCATCGATTCTTGCAAAATTAGAAGAAAAAACAGCAATAAAAGAATGATTCAACCCTTTTGTCGAATTTCTACAATAATACTTTTCACTATAAGCTTCAAATGACCCCAATAAATGAGAAAATAAATTGACTTTTCAAGAATTCAAAAGGCTGATAATTTGCCCTCACCAACCCTCCCTTGCTTAACAAATAAAGCACTTAAATATAGAAAAAGTAAACCCTAAGATATTGACCCAGTTTCTCTTGTATATAAAGACCAACTACTTATACACCCACCCGAAAAAAATCAGAACAAGCCCGCTTATTGAAGTAACAAGAAGCCCAGAAATCTACCTTCAAAACCCATATCAAGAAAAAAGGGAGAGCCGGAAAAGTTGACCAGACCTTTGAATAACTTTTCGAAATTCAAAGGGAAAATTTAGAAGGAATGCCTGGTCAATATATCTCCGAAATTTAGAGAGAGAAGGAGAGAGAAGTGTGTGGAGATGAATAGAGCGGTTAGAGAGATGCGCGGGGGATGCCTAAAATTATGGGGTTCTTCGTTGATTTCCTTGGTAGTCTAGAGAGAGAAAAAGAAGAGAGATAGAGAGAAGATTCTGTGACAGCATCGTAGGATACAAATGTACTGTTCCGTGCATGTCCTTCCAACGAAATTACCTGTAACAAAAGTACAACTTTTATTGACTAATAACATGGCCATTATTTGAAAAAATAAAGTTTTGAACATGTTTGGATATTATTAAAATTTGATTTTAATCCAAATTAAAATTAAACAATTAATATCAATCATCTCTTTCATGAGTTCCACATCTTTTCAACCACATATTTCAAAACTTTTTATCACAATCTACTAAAAATCATATTTTAATCCACACCAAACACCCTTTTATAAAAAATGAATGTTTAAAAGTAGAAAACATTTTTGAATGTATAAAATATTTTATTTTTTGAATGTGTGATTAAAAATGAATATATAGAATAAAAAGTTTTGAAATAATGATTGTCAAACAAGGCTAAATTATAAGTGTAACGAGGATGTTATTATTCTTTTAAGATTGAGCGTGAAACATCTCCATTTGATATAAAAATGTCCATTTAAATGATGAATAGTCGCATGACAAGCAAGTGATATTAATGTTATTGAAAGGGTAAACGTTGTTGAAGAAACACCACCATTTGATTTTTTGAATTAAATGAAATTATTTTTGAACAATTTTATTCTTTCAAACGGATATCATATGTGTTGCTTGGAAATTTATTGCAAGGGAATATGAAGGAGTTTACCCCGTAATTTAATTTAAAGGTCAACATTTAATCTATTTCAATTTCCAAAGACAATTTTTATTTTTTGGAAAATGTTTCGTTTGTTTTCCATTATTTTATATATCAAAGTTAAAAATAACAGTTTACTAAAAATATCTTATACTTTATAGATAACATCTATAAATTTAGAGAGTCAAAGTTTTTATGTGACATATAATTGTGCTAAGCAATGATGTTTAATAGATCATTTCTCTTCGTTCTAAAAGCTTCATGCACGAGAAAAATCAATTATTTATAATATGTTGTTGTACTCAAATAGTTATATTCAATTTTAATGTTCTTAGATGATTACTATTTCAATCTATTAATTACAATTTGATCGAGAATTATGTTTGAAAATACATAGTTCGACTCTAACAACATCTAGAGGGGGTGAATAGGTGATAATGAGGAATTAAAATTATTTAACAATTAAATAGCAACAAGTCACTATTAATTATTTTTCTAGATGGTTAATTATGCAATTCAATTATTCATATGTTAAAACATCGTAGTTTTGTAAACAATAAATTAACACAAGAATTGATTACGGAGAAACCTAACTGGGTAAAAATTTCAGGCACTTTGCCAGTCAACAATCTACTATAAACGATTTATGACTTATAGTTTACCAGATAAGACGACGACACGTACTATCTGACATTATGACTGCAATTCCAACAGCTCTCCTAGATTATGTACTCTACACCAACTCCGAGCTGCAGTTTCCAAAGCTATCCTGGATTGCGCTCTCCCGTAAAAATTCTCAACTTTGTGAAATCGTCTATCTCCTCTGGATTTACGAAGAACACGCATTTTTCAACTATTGGAACTCCAGTAACTTTCCCTTGATCTTCAGAAACTCTGACAGATTTGAAGGAAGCAGCAGTTTGATATTTGAATTTTAGGATATGATGTTTTTCTCACCGTCAGGAACAATTCACTATGAATAATGAAGGTTGAAATCTCAAAAGGATGAAAAGAATATGAAAAGCTAAGTGTTTAATCAATGTTCAACCTTAGAAAAATTGTTCTGTGGCTTTTGGATATATGTAGGTTAAGGAATGAATGGGCCGGACCAAAAGTCTTTAAAAACGAATTAAATTTTTTTAGATAACACTGTCGCTCGAGCGAAGGTGAGGCGACAGGTGAGCGACGAAGTTTATGTTTCTGACGCTCGAGTCAAGCATTGGCAAAAGTCTAGCAAAATTCCGCGCTGTTTTTCCTTCTTTTCTATTCTCGAGCCCTAAACCTAAAATATCACAACTTTCACTAATTGCACACTATTCCTTGACTTTTTACAACGTATCTTTAGTTCTTTTTGTTCACAAATTTGCCAATTACAATAAATACCTAACAATGTTGCATGGCATTAGTCATCCATTCAAGTTCATTACGAAATATGATTTTACTTTTAAAAGTTGAGTAGTGTTAATAAATAGAGATTTTTTATTTACAGTCGTGATATATGCACATAATAATTTACGTACATATGATGTGGTGAGATATGAATGGATCTTAATTTCTTCAACAAAATAAGGGAAAAACAAAACTTCATCACCTTCTTTTTGACACATCTTTTGTATTTAAACAATTATTTAACTCTATTATGTACAAATAACATTATTCTTTTATTTATACAATTGCCATATCACTAGAGTGATAAATTTTTTAAAAGTTGATCATTAGAACATTAGCCATTTTTAGTTAAATTCATACAATTAATATGTATGTTAATTTTTTATGATGATTCTACGATATAGTCGTTCACTTTCAGATTTGAAATACGATTTAAGGGTTAAATGAGATTAATAGCCGTAAAACTAATGCAATCAAAATTGTTGAGAACATCGACAATCAAAATTATAATAGAAGTTGCGAGCAATAAAATTTTCAAAGCATAAAAGACCAGAATTTTTTAAGTTTAAAAATTCACCAATTATATGTAACAGTTACTGCCGGAGGCCGGCAGATCCTTATATTTAAATCAAATAAAAATAATATTTTTTTCCAGCTATGGTTAGAGACATAATTATTCAATTTAAATAATAGTGACCAGACATTCTTGTACGACAGATTTATTATTTTGACCACTTCCAAATGGACACATAATGAAAGTCGACAATGAGTTTTTCTGAGTTAAATTCTAGATGACTTTATAAACTTGACTTGACTCGTAATCTACTTTTATAAATTGACTTAAAATTGTTTTTCATTTATAATTCCTTCTTTTGAGAGTAGGCACACTATGAATCGATTTAAAATTTACTTTTTAATTATTCACTTTGTAGCATGTAAACATGTTATCATGAGAAACGGCTAAACATTTTATTAAAGAACAAATAAACTTTTTAAAGTATAACTTTGAAAATATAATACATGCTTTTGTCGTCATGTACTATTAGATCATATTTGTTTCAAAAATCCTTACTAACTTATAAGAACATTTTCAAGAGACTCTTTAAATATGAGACGCTTTCTATTCTAAAAAGTCAACCTTTAAAATCATACTTCAAGAGACTTTTTAAATTAACATTTTAATCTAAAGAGTGGTAACTCACTCTATATAATTAAATGAATTCAAATGTTTCAATTTTCAATCTAGGACAACAATAAAATAATATAAAGAAAAACTAATTAAAATAAAAAAATATATAAAAATAATAAATATTATTTTGGAGTAGTAAAATTAAGTGTTATATATAAAGAGTTTGTTGCAGTACTTCAAAATTTTAACTCTATAAATTTATAAATGCTCTCCAAATAATAGAATATGTTCTTTAAAATTAGAGAGTATCTTGGAGATACTCTAATAGTCTAATCGCCCATTAACATAATTATGAATATATTTATATATGCTTAGATTATGTTAAGTACCAGTGTTATAGCACATCAATTTATTGGTGAATAACAAGTGTACAATTCATAAATACATATAAAAAGTTTACTAATTCTATACTTATTTCAATCTTGCTACATTGTCAGAAAAGTTGACGTAATGCGAACTGGTATTTTATCATTGTGCTATTTAAAATATTATCAAATTTTCTATCCAACCATCTTCTGCCACCACTTTATCTGTTACTGTATCTATCAATTCTTTCTGGCAAAGTGACATAATCCTGCTTATTTTTCAACATTTTTTTGTATCTCAAAATACTTTGTTTTATTATTTTATATTTTAATTCTTTTTACAATAAATTTTGTAATACATATTTCACTAATCGGTTTCCACCGTCGGCACCTCAACCGTCACTTGCAACATAGTGTGTTATACATATTTTGTGGTCTATTTCAATTATCAACGTGGTCGTCCTCGGCCCACCGCCAGTAACATTACACTATCACCGCGATCCCACTCCTAATAACATTCGTTGTTAATTCACCACCGTCACACCATTACTCTTTGTAACATTTATTATTACACCACCACCATCGGCATTAGCGCTGCCATTGCCCGCCATCACTACACACCACCACCGACACAAACACCAACATTAAATCAATTCGTAAAAAAACCATTAAAAGTATACAACAAATTTGGAAATTTTGAAGAAATCAAATTTCACATCTATGATGAGTGTTTGATGGATATTATTGAGAAAATAATGTATTTTAAATAGTGATATGATGAGAAATACGTAGTTAAAAAGTAAGGAAAAATTATTGATGTGATGAAAAATATTATTTTATTGAAAAATGTAATTGAAAATGAGTTTTTAAAGAATGTATTTGGGAAGAATGTGTGTTAAACATGGGCTAAATATGTGAACAAATTCCAGCAAAGCTCATCGACGAGATTCAAAAACCATTCATCAACATCACCCTTATAGCCATAGAAAGCCATTTTACAACACGATTAACCCTTAAAACTACATATTCAGGCGCCATTTGTAGAAAGATTGTTCAAAAATAAAATTAGGAATTCTGAATTGAGTTCAGCCATTTGTACACGGGGGTTTACACCCCAGTTTACACTCCCCTCATGTGAGGGGAGGGCCCACGATGAATAAAATATTCGTGCACCCCCCCCTACTGTGAGAGGGGCAGGTGGGGCCGGGTACACGGGGGTTACCTTGTACGTCTAGCAAAACCCTTCTGAATTTGCCATTGGTGAATGTGGTGGTTTTTCAGTGGTAGTGGGTGGCGTCGTAGTAGTGGTGCAGAGTCAAAGTATACATAGTGGTGGTGGTGGTGGTGGTGGTGGTGGTGGTGGTTGACTGCCATGCATGGTGGTTTTGAATTTGGGGATGGAGAAATTCGACTATATTGAAATGGGGGTTTGAACCTTAGGAACTCAGATCCTATGATGAGTTGGTTAGAGCGCAAAAGCTATAGATGGAGATGGTGGTAGTTGATGATAATTCAGTTTTAAGTGTTTTGTGCGTTCGTGTGTGGGGTACTTATATTCGCTCATATTCTTCTAACTTCTTTCATTATAATCTAATCAATTTGAATTGTCAAATGGATGACATGGTCCAAAAGTTACTGACAATATTTGTTGGACAAAGAAAATGAAATATACTGTGAAATGATCCAAAAGTGGCTGTGAATGCTATGAATCCAAGCTGGTTTTAGGTAAGAACTAATAAGCATTAAAATAATATAAAAACAGATCAATTTATTTAAAACTTTCTCCTTAAGCTCACTAATACCTGGCTCCTATTAAGTACATTAACATCTGACAAATCAACGTGATTACTGATTTTTAAATTGAATTTCAGCGATTCAATTGAGACAAAATAAAGATTCGCTGAAAATTCAGAAG
>CAIGRR010520933.1:0-16333 GCA_903798365.1 Fraxinus sp. 1973-6204
ATGGTATCTCAAAATGCCTAACAAAATGGTGGCTACATTTTTCGTTCTTTTCAAATCTTATTATACCATGGACAGGTATTTCCCTAAATAACCATGTCAGCAACAACAATTTTTAAATACGTTCTTCTTTTGTCACTATACTAATGATATATTGGAAACAACTATCGTTGGTAAGCTCAACTCATCGAGGGCTTTCGTCTCAAGTACCTTGAAGGTCAACAACACTAGCTGGCAACATGTCCTCAAGAGTTTGAATTTTCCTCATTGCCTGTCCATTTTTTTTTTTTTTGCAAGTAGAATGTCGTACTAAACTTTAATTGTGTGCCTATTGCCTTGTGTAGGCTCCCAAGTCTTACTGTTGAGTTTCAATTTGTCATGTGGGCTTACATATATAATTAAGTGTGTATTAAATGATATCTCAAAGTTGAGACCAATTAAAATGATTTAGAAGTTATGAGCTTTGAGCTTCTAATTACAGTATGGGCCTAAAATAAGTGTAGAGACCAATTCTTTTAAAATTGTATTTCTTGATGGGCCGAAACATATATGGGAAAATATAAAGTGGAAATTACACAAAAACCAGTGTTTTCAAGATTCAATTTCGAATTTCAGATATCAAGTTTCAATTTTCAAAAATCAGATATTTCATTTTTATACAATCCTCTCCATCTCCCTCTTTCTCTCCTCATTCTCGACTCTCTCTACCTTTCCCACCCCTAACCCTAACTATTCTAATGCTGCACCCATCCCATCATCTGGCACTGGAACCCCCTCATTGTACTACGCGATGAAGCCACTGTAGAAGCGACGATGTACATGAGAATGGCGACGATGAGGCTGCTGTGAACTCGCAGCAGCATTGCCCTGCGATGCACCCGCCATAGAAAATAATCGCCATTTATCACCGTCGTAGTGTAGCGCCGCTCGTAGGACCGCCACGTACAGCGAAGGGTAGCTCGCATAAGATCACTGTTGTGGCTCCATCAGACCCTCGCCTATTCTATGGCTCCTTCAGATTCGTCAGATCTAAAGCTCAAAGTAGAAAACATGAGCCGACAGCGGTGGAGGAAGATTGGTAGTTTTCCTTTTTTTATGTTTTTATGCTTTTATTTGCAAATGGTTGTATTTTAGTGGTGCTTCTTGTGGTGTGGTAGTGGTGTTGGTGGTTGGATAATACTCGTGCATATGGTTGTTGGTGGCGATGGCTGTGATGGTGGTTGTGGCGGTGATGACGGTGGTTGTGGCGATGGCGTTGGTAGTGGAGGTAGTTGTTGGTGATGTGGTGATGGTGGTGGTGGTACGGCGGTTGTGGGTGGTGCGGTGGGGTTGGTGGTGGAGGTGGTTGTATTAGTGGTGGTGCGGGGTTGTTGGTGGGCAGTGGTGGTCGTGGTGGTGTCGGCATTTTTAGATGGTTGTTTGCTGCCGGGAGGTGGTGGTGGTGGTTCCGGCAACGGGGTTCGGTTGTCATTCTGTTGGTGTCAGTGGTGAGGTGACGTTCACAAGTGTTGGTGGTGATCACAAATTATTTGGTCGTTTGTGATAATTAAATTCATTAATTTTTTACTGATAAATAATATGTGATCAATGAAAAGTACAAATTGTGATTAAGAAATAATGCGTGACCTAAAAATTGACAATTTGTGACTGTCTATTAAGTTGTGACTTATAATATTTGTGATTTGTGATTTGTGATCGATAAGTAAGTTGTGACGTATAAACTTTTTTATTATAAAATTTCTGAATTGTGACCGTAAAATAATTTGTGACCTATAAAGTTTCTGATTTGTGATTGTAAAATAATTTGTGACTTATAAAATTTTTGATGTGACCGATGAACAAATTGTGATATATAAAATTTCTAAATTGTGAACGTAAAATAATTTGTGACGTTTTAATTTTTTATTTGTAACCGATGAATAAATTGTAACCTATAAAATTTTTGAATTGTGATCGTAAAATAATTCGTGACGTGTAAAATTTGTGATTTGTGACCAATTATATACAACTTGTGACCAAATTATATGGAATTGTGACCTTAATATATTTAATTAATAAAATATATGTTTAATTAAATAATTTGTAAATAAAATTTTAAAAAACGTGAGATATGAAATTTTAAACCTTAATCTCTTAAATTTAAAATGGGTGAAACTTAACCTCTTAATTATGAAATCTTTCCAAATATAAATAGGGTTAGGTCTCCAATTCGTATGTGATTGTCATTCTATATGTCATCTCATCAATACAAAAAAATTAAGAGATAACATATTGAAAAGAAATATCCAAAACCCACAATCAAGAATAAAAAACCAAGAACAAGCAATCAAGATCAAGAAGCCATAATCATTAATGCCAAAATCAAAATCTAGTAATACAATATGATTCCCAATGAATTAAGGTATGTTCCGCACTTTATAATTCTCATGGTAAATTGACCGAAGGATCTTGGAAATAAAGTATTTAGGTTTTCAAGTTCTTGAAATTTAAAGTTTTAATAAAATCTAACAAATAACATAAAAGCCAAATTCATGTTAAACCATTGAGATTTAAAAAAGAATTTTATAGTTGAAATTCATACTTTGCATTTCAAAATTTTGGAATGTGAAATTTAGCTTTAAATTTCAAAAATTTAGATTTTTTTTTTCAGAAATCTTTCGGATCTACAGCATCACCTAGAGCTGCGCGCCATGTTTGGGCATTGTTGTATTGCGTTTCAATTTCTCCGGTAGCACCACGAAGCTGGGTTCAACGTCGCGACTATGCATGGACGTTGCAGCGCCCAAACTGCGACGCCATGTAACTGATTTTTTTTAGCGAAACAAAAAGAAAATAAAAAATAAAAAGGAATGCAGTTGAAATTAAATATTGGTACTAAAGTTTATTTTGGATTTCTGATATTCTAAAGTAAATTAATTAAAGCAGCATTTTACCAAAGTTTCCTCTTCATCTAAATTGATTTATTTGAAATATGAGGATGGTTGTGTATATATTATATATACAGACATTCACCAGCTCAAAGGAAAATGAATATTTGACCAAATTACATGCACACATGTTGTAATAAATATGTGACAATTGTAAAGTTTTTTATGTAAAGAATAAGTTGGTCCAAAGATAAATTTATTGTTTGATATATTTTATTGTCAATATTTGATTACTATACTAAGAGTACCATTTACAAGTTGATATTTGTGTCCAAAAATGAAATATCAATGCTGTGTTCAATCTCTTGTGAGAGGCCCACCATTATTTGAATTTATTGATTGTTCAATACGGATTCTCATGTTAACATATTGTTTAGCTTTAAATTCTATATTCAATTAATCCATTTACTTTTATTATATCTATCAACATCAACTCAATTCTTGTGCTTGAATTAAATTTCAAGGACTGGAAAGAGAACGTTCATATCGTTCTTGGCTACATAGATTTAGACCTTACTTTAAGGACTAAACAACCTACACACTTATGATTAAAAGTTTAATTGATGAAAAATGAGATTTTGATAAATGGGATCATTCAAATTACACAAGTCTTATGAACACGAATCGTGAAATTTCAATAACATTCAAGGACGCTTATCCAATAAGATAACTACTACCAGGGAATTTCTTAAAGAAATTGAAAAACGTTTTGTAAAAAAATGATAAGTTCGAAACTAGTATGTTTCTAACGAAATTAGTTTCAGTCGAGTATAAGACTAAAGAAAACATACAGGAGTACATCATGGAGATATCTCATTTTTCTTTGAAACTAAAGGTATTTAAACTTGAGCTTCCTGATGACTTGCTTGTGCATTTGGTTTTGATTTCTCTTCATGTACAATTCAGCTAATTGAAGGTCAATTACAATTGTCAAAATGAGAAGTGGACTCTTAAAGATCTCATTTCATATTGTGTGCAAGAAGAAGAAAGGATAAAGCAAGTAGAGCTGAAAGTTCTCACTTGATAGGTACCTCTAAGAATAAGTTCAAGAAAAGAAAGAATAAAGAAGCTGCATTTGGTCCAGTTCAAAAGAAACAGCAAAAGCTTGAAAATGATTAATTATCTAGCATCACTTTTGTTAAAAATATGGAACACGTGAAGATGGATCATACTAAATACCATACTTGATGTGTAAAGAAAAGTACACTTCTCACTTTGATTTGTTTTGAGTTTAATTTAGTTTCTATACCAAGTCATACTTAGTGGATAAATTTCAATATCACTACTCGATTAATTGTGTCTATGCAGGGTTACATGAACAGCAAAAAGCCAATTGATGCTGAAAGATTCATATATATGGGAGATGGCAAATTAGCTAAAGTTGAGGCTATATGGACTTTTAGGTTATCATTAAAGACCGAGTATTATTTTAATTTGAAAGAGGCATTTGTGGTATCGTCTTTTAGACAAAATCTGGTTTATATTTCTACATTAGACAAATTCTGTTACGCTTGTTCATTTGGAAATAGTCAATTTATGTCTCTTTCTAATTCAAATGTCGTGGGTACCGGTTCTTTATCTGGTTATAATAACATATATTTTCTTAATAGGGTTACATCTTATAGTGAAACAATCCATCTGAATTCAAGTGGTATTAAACATAAATTGATCAATGAGAATACCGCTTCATTAAGTATAAACGATTAGGCCACATCTCTCAAAAGAGAAAGAAGAAATTTTTCAGACTCGGGTGTTTGTGTTAATTGTAATAAGTGGAAACAAACAAATATAAGGAGATTAGGTGCCTGTAAGATTTCGAACGTCTTAGACCTAATTCATATGAATATTTGTAGGTCATTTCTTTCCACTTCTTAAAATGGTCAACAATAATTTATTATATTCATAAACGAGTTTTTCTAGCTATGGCTACCTATATCTTATTCATGAGAAATCTCAATCATTGTACATGTTCTAGGCTTACAATGTTGAGGTTGAAAACCAACTCAACAAATTAATTAAACACGTCAGATTTGGTCGTGGTGGTCAATACTATGGCATACACGATGGATAAGAAGAACAACGTTACGGCCTTTTGCTAAATTCTTAGAGAAATGTGGAATCATTCCTCAATACACTATGCTAGGTTTTCCTAGCATGAATGGTGTTATTGAGGGACAAAACAGAACACTTAAGGACATGAAAATGAGTACGATTAGTCATTTTACCTCAACAAAATCTCTCTAGGAAGAGACACTAAAAGCTTCATCTTAATTCTCAATAAAATTTCAAGTAAAGCAACTGTCAAAACATCTTATGATTTTTGAACAGGCTAGAAGCCTAGTTTGAAGTATTTACACATTTGGGGTTGTCCAGTTGAGGCAAGGTTTTATAGGCTAAATAAAAGGAAACTAGACACCAGAACTATCAGATGCTATTGGATACTCTGAGAGGTTAAGGGATTACAAATTTTCAAGATCCCACTATGAGGTCAATTTTTGAAACGAAAAATGTCTGATTATTTGAGGATGTGGATTTTGTAGGGGGACATAAGGTTTTAAAGTTATGAACTTTGTCTTTGAAGAAGAATATGTATATATCCCTTCTATTACAATTGATAATGATCAGGATAAGGGACAAATTCTTACTCTAAATACATTGACTTTAAAGAGACTTTCTCTTCAGTTTCCTCGAAAGAATCTTTTAAGACTATTATGACACATTTTGATTTTGAGCTATGTTAAATGGTTTACAAATTAAAAAAATTCATCTATGGGCTTAAGTAGGCTTTCTATCAATGGTATCACAAATTTCATCAAATAATTATCTCGTTTGGTTTTGAAATAAAAACAAATGATGGTCGTGTATTTGTGATTCAATGGGAGTAAGCATATTTTTCTGGTATTTTATGTCGATAATATACTGCTTGCCTGCAATATATAGGATTATTGTACGAAAACAAGAGATTTTTGTCATGGAATTTTGAACGGAAAATCTTGGTGACGCATTTTTTATGTTAGGGATACAGAAGGGTTTTTTTGAATTGTCACAAAAGAGCTATATCGATGAGATTCTTAAAATATTTGGGATGTAGGAATGCAAACCAGGTGATACCTATATTGTTAAGGGAGACAAGTTTAGTCTTAATTAATGCCTTAAGGATAAATTTAGAGAAAATGAAATGCAGAAAATTCCGTATGTTTTAGCAGTTATGAGTTTAATGTATATTCAGATTTGCACATGTCCGGATATATCATTCCAATAACTCTAGGATGGATATTTGGAAAGTAGTCAAGTGAGTTATACAGTATCTACAGATAACAAAATATTACATGCTCACATATAGGGAATCAGACCAATTTGAGATCTTTGGTTATTTTGATTTTGATTTTGCGAATTTCAAGATAGTAGGAAATCCATATCGGGCTATGTCTTTCTACTGGCTAGATGAGCAATATCCTGGAAGAATGTTAAGCAGACACCCATAGCTTCTTCAACCATGGAAGTGCAATTTGTAGCATGTTATAAAGCATCCAATCAAGGAACATGACTGTGAATTTTAGATGAAATCAAAAAACCACTTAAGTTGTTTTGTGGCAATAAGTTAGCAATCTTGTATTCAAACATCAATAAGAGTTCAATAAAGTCTAAATTTATGGACTTCATATTCCTAGTTGTTAAAGAAAGAGTTCATAGTAGTCCAATTACTATAAAACATATTGAGACAAATTCTATGATAGCGGATACATTTACTAAACGACTACCACCCAAGGTCTTTCATGGGCACGTTGCTCACATGACTATTGTTTTTTGATAAACGCTAGTTTAGGGGAAGTTTGTGATTTTGGATGTTTAATCATGTGATTTTGTTTGTGCACATTCAAATTTATTTAAGAACTAAAGTATTCAATTTTCATTCTAATTAAAATTTATGGTTTTATCTCATTAAAGAATCAGGTGGGGTCAGTTGGAAATATGCATGTTATGATCACATTACATGTAATTTCCATCCTACACAGCCATACTTGTTCTATATCATTTAGTTGTGTTGATATGTGCGACCATTGATGGTTTACTTATAATACTTATACCGAAAATCGCTTTGACCCTATATTAACATAATTAATTGACAAAATTGTTCGAAGATACTTTTGGTTATATAGCAAAAGTTTTGAGCTCAAAATGTTATGCACATTTATAAGGTAAGATATGAGGCCTAAGTGAGAAATTGTTGGGAAAAATAATTTGTTATGTGGACGTACATATGTAATTAATTGTGTATAAATGCTATCTTAAAGTTAAGTCCGTTTAAAGCGATCTAATAATGAATTAAAGTTATTGGACTTTGGACAAATAAATAAATTGTGGGCCTAAACATATGTAGAGACTTGATTTATTACGGTGTATTTCATAGTGAGCCGAAATACTTATGAAAACAATAAATGGATTATGATCCCCAATTCAAGTAGGATTCTCATTTTTTGTCACATCTCATTAACATAAGAATACAAAAGAAAATATATTAAAGAGGAAGATCTAGAAATTCATAATCAACAATCAACAATCAAGAACAAGAATCTAGAAAAATGATTGAAACAATCAAGATTAAAGAGCAAGAAATCAAGATTAAAGAGATTACAAGTTGATATTCAAGATTCAAAATCATGGATCAATGTATGTTCCACATTAATTAATTCTCTTGATAATTTAACATGAAGATCTTGACAACATGTGAAGTTTCATAAAGTTTAAGTTTTATAAATATTCAACGTGATTCTCTTTATCTATTCATGATGTCCAATTTGTATTTTTTTTTCTCGACTAAAGGTGATTTATTCCATTAAGTAAAATACGTGCAAAATGTAAATCTGCAAAACATGCGTGTAAAGTTTAATTTTATCAAGAAGTAAAAAGGCAATTTCGAATCAGTTCTCTTCTCTCTTTTTATCCTTTTTGTCTAGATCGTTAAATCTAAATCAACGATTTAGTTTTTCTTTTTTAAAATCGATTATTTTTCTTACTCTTGGACGTGGTGCTCAACATTATGCATTATTACATGTTGACGTATTCATGAGGCATAATTTGTGTTGTGAGCTTAACTTATGGGCTTGAAAAAGACAAAGACAAGTCATTAATTGAAAAAATTAAAGAAAAAAAATAGATCAAACCATTTCTTTTAGTTTTCCTACTCACAAATCAGATATTTATTATAAAAACAATAACTTAAACCTAATAATGCTCATGATAGAGGAAAATGAATTTAAAAAAAAAAAAAAATTCACATAACATAATGTATAGACAATGAAAGTCACAAATGTAACTCACATAAATAGAGACAGAGACAAGTGTATTAGAGGTAACAAATAAATGAATAATATAGGGAATTATTCGATGAAGGTCACCTAGTTTAGCGTGTTATTTCACTAGTCACATGGACACTCGTATTAGATGTCACAACATACGCCAAATCATTATCCCTAATATCAATTTTTGACAATAATTCAATTTTGTTCATGTACTCACATGGTAGTATAGATGAATATGTATATATATATATATATATATACACATTTTGTCCTTGTATATCCGCCGATTCCAATCACATTGCTTATATAAGTCTACTTTTATTTAAATTATGAATTATGATCTGATTTCTGCCAAAAAAATAAATAAAATCACAATCTAATTTTTAAGATCACGTAAACTTAAATGATGATAGTTACAATTTATTTTTCCAAAATTAGAACCATTAATTTTTCTGTCATTAATATACCAAATAAAAAATTGTCCATCTAATTTTTATATTTTTTTTGTGCCTTTTTCCTAAAATTTTGTGCTGGCCTTTAACTTAATTTAAAAATTTCTCTTCTCGAAATGAACCCTATAAATAAATAAAAAATGTAAAAAGTAATTATCTTCACACTGCGATTTATGCTAACAACGTCACATTTTGATTCAAATAAATGCTCTCAATTTTTGCTAATCTGTGCACGTCCTCAACTATTTTTCATTGTATTTTTATTCTGAACTTTTTATTAATTAATCAAGGCCAAAATTCCATTATAAGGGAATTAAAAAGTTTATTTTTAAATAAGTAACACAAATAACGAATACAAAAGTTCGACAATACATTGTTCCTTACTAACAAAATATTTGGATAGAGATCGTTATCAAAGATAATATGTACTAATTAATTGAAAGTTATAGATAAAAAAGTTCAATGATTTTCTATTTGCCGTTGAGCCGACGCTAAGCGGACGGTTTAATACACGACATGGTTAAAAGATACAAATGCTAACTCTGCAAAAATAGTGAACCTTCACTATACGTACATACTGAGATGACCGGTCTTATATTAAGGAATTACTCAAACTGACTTCAGCATGATTTAACGAGTAATTTTGCCTCTTAGAAACGGAATAGCAGGTTTCTTATATCCTCATCGTAATTAGCATAAATATATATATACATTATATAAAATGCATTAATTTTATGAAATTGAGAAAGATGAGAAGAAGACTGCACCCTTGATTTTGTATGCATGCATCAGTACGTATGTTGACACTATAATTTTAGCTTACTTGCCTTCGAGTCAAGGCCTGAGGGTTTATAGGCAGCATTTTGAGAAGCTCACGACAGCTTAAATATAAGAATAGATGAACCAACATACTTGCCTTCGAGTCGAGGCCTAAGGGTATAGATGCAGCATTTTGAGAATCTCATGATAGCTTAAATATAAGAATAGATGATCCAACATACTTGCCTTCGAGTCGAGGCCTGATCAGGGTATAGAGGCAGCATTTTGAGAATCTCATGATAGCGTAAACAAAAGAATAGATGATCCAACATGAACGATAAGAGCCCATCAGATAGACAAGGAGACTTGCCAACGAACCGGGAAAAAAATAAAATAAAATAAGAACGTGATGTTCTCCTGAGGCTGTAGGCAAGTCATCCTTGGCTATCAAAAAAAGACTCTTTATCGTCATGTAAGACCTCTCTTCTTCTTCTTCTTCTGTAATGTCTCGAGCTGCGTGCCTACTATGCCAAGTGCAACCTTGTGGGTAACTATTTATAGTGTTAAGACAATGTAGAATGCTTGATCAGTTTGGAATCACCTTGTAGAATTGTGTCGCTACTGCCAATGGACGTGGATTCTCGACATAGAATCAAGAATATGTTCATCTTGATAGAAAGTACTCTTGATGATTATCCCATTACAAGGGGAAAATCAAAATACAAGTACTTAAATTGTCTAGACCATGACTGCAGGCATTTTGACTTTTGTAATGTGTATATTGTGGAGAATAATAATATCAACAAAGAATATCTTGATTTTGACTCTAGTTTATTGTAATTTTTGTCATTCTAAAGATAATCAAGTATCTCGTGTGTATGGTTTTACACAAACCGAAAACCAAGCTACCTTTGGAAACAAAACCAATTCAAATTCCTACTTGAGTTTTAAGGAGCATCTTGGGCCTCGAATAATGAACAAATTCTTTTTCTTAAGAATACGTGCAAGATTCGAATGCTGCTTAATTTATGGTCAATGTTCACCTGCGTGAACCGACACCCTCGTACCCTCCTCCTTGAAAGAAAGTTTTCGAGCTAGCTAGACTTGTGAGGACTCTTATTTGAATAATACCTTGGAATTTTCCTTCAACCAAATGGAGGTGGACCATCCGCTAATCCCAATTTGTGACCTATTGTATGGGTTTACTAGAGAATGTATTGTGCCAAGGAAAAAAATGACCATGTCTGTCATCATAAAGACAGTAACCAAAGATACTCATGTATTTTTGGACTTCCTTGCAGTAGACAACGTGTCAGCCTATAATGTAGTCCTCAGAAGGCCAATGCGAAAAAAATTTGAAAGTTGTCAGCTCCATCTATTACATTGCCATGAAATTCTCTATTGACGTCGGAGTGACAACTGTGAAAGAAGATCAAAGAGTGTCCCGGGAATGTTACCGAAATTCCATTGGCAAGGCCACTCCTAGACAGTGGCAAACTGCAACATTATGTTGACACCTTAATGGGTGAAGTAGTGATGGATAAGGTGATGGACGAGGCACCTATGGGCAATACAAAGAAGGCCAATGCACAGGAAAATGTCATGAGTGACCTTGACTCCCGAGTCATTGAGTTGGAATCACAAGTTTCTCCAATCGAGAAACTCAAAAGTGCACATATAAGCTGAAACCACCAGGTTCGACCCAAATTACACCTAGAAGATGGGTGAATAGATGATTATGCGAAATAAAAAATTAATAATTAAATAGCAACAAATCACTATTAATTATCAATCAAGTCAAATTTCCTACGATGAATTGCTGCCGTTGTACGAAAGCAATAAGTAAACAACCAGAATCATCACGGAAAAACTTCAAATAGGTAAAAACTCCTGGCACTTTACCAGTCAATAATCCACTATAAACAAATTATGAACTTATAGACTCGACTATCACTAGTACTTTTTGACCTCCTGGACTATGTGCTCTTGCACCAACTCCCAGCTGCAGTTTTCAAATCCCTCTTGGATTGCGTGTTCCTACACCAACTCTCGGCTTTATGAATTCGTCTAACTCCTGTGGATCAACAAAGAACTCTGCGCTCTCCAACAACTGGAACTTCAGTCACCTTCCCTTGATCTTCATAACTCTGACAGATGTGCAGGAAGTAGAAGTTTGGTATTTTGATTATAAATATGATGTGTTCATCACTAAGAACATATCAAAACATGAAGGTTGAAAGCTTATTTGAAGAAGAGGATATGGAACGGTATGTGTTTTCTCAATGTTCAACCTTAGAAAAAACCTTTCAGATGCTTACTGGTATTTATAGTTTAGGTTTAGGATTAAATAGGCCAGACAAAAGGCCTTAAAAATGTGAATTAAATTTTTTTCGAGAAATATTGTCGCTCAAGCGAGAGCTTAGCCATGGCGAACTATAGGTTGTCGCTCGATCGAAGGCAAGGTGACAGGCGAGCGACAATGTTTTTGTTTCTGCTACTCGAGCAAAGTCATGACGACAGTCTAGCGAAACTGCAGCGTCGTTTTTTCTTTCTTTTCATTCTCGAACCCTAGACCCAATACAACTCAATTAACAGTATTTGTAACTTACTCTTTGACTTTTGCAACACATTAATTCTAATATTTTTTGTTCGCAGATTTGCCAATTGTATTAAAAACCTACCAAGCTCCCTCTTTGACATTTTGTGACAAAACTACAAATCCAAAATCAAGGTAGTAAAAAGACAGACACGAGACAACTACTACTTTCAAACCAACTATCTTTACTGAAATGTGTTTTTTCTTTGTAAACATGTTTTCTGAAATAGACAACACGATATCCAGTGTAAAAGCACGTGAAACAGTAATATGAATAAACACAATTCAAACAGTTAATCATTAGTCATACCAGCTAAATTAAGATGCATTGATTCATACCAGCTAAATTAAGATGTAATATCAACGTAAACCAATATACCAAAACAAACATTGATATCACTAAACATCAAGACTTAATCTGGCTTAAACGAATATTATATACCTCTGAATCAAATTTTTAACATTAAATGTTAACTTCAAATCAAAAAAATTTAAGTACATCAAAAACTATAAGTGTCAAAATATCAGCCAAGATATCTACTCTATACTATACTACTCCCCATTTTGTCACAAACGACAAGGGACAACCTAGCAACTATGCAACATCATCAGCATCATTAGCATTAGTCCCCTCATCAGAAGCTACATCGACAGCACCACGAAGTGAAGTAAACTCTGTAGTGTGCTGTATAACTATAGCTCTCAACTGCGCAATCTCTGCCATCATGCGAGTTTGCTGTTTGATCAGCACATTCATCTATCCCATAAGTGCTACAGAATGGTCAATGGGAACATACGTATGTGGAGGAATAGACTCAGTAGGTGGAAGAGCACAAGTGGATGTCGAGAAGATGTCAACAGGTGGTGGAGAAGAAGTAAAAGAAGGAATATTGGAGGGGATCAATAGAAATGAGGTCATCAATAGGATCAGCTGGCATAGTCGGATCAACTAGCTTAGACGAAGCACAAGACCTACTCTGGGAAACAGTAGTGTGGCCAATCGATCGAAAAACCCTCGTAGGAACCCACTCCGGGAAACTAACCCCAAGAGCAGTCACCAGGCGGTAAATCGGACATGTATAAGGAAACCCCACCTGAGTCTCCTTGACATGAAAAGCACGCAAGATCTGCTGACAAATAAACGAAGGTAAATCAACAAAATCAACGTACAATAAGGCGTACAAGAAACGGGCCTTCTCCATAGGTAATGAAGAAGTATGTGATACAGGCCACAGATTCGTGCACACAATGCGCAACATAATCTGGTGATCAATAGGGAGAGGGCCAGTGCGGATCACTCTAGGATCTCCTTCCAATAGTTTGTTAAACACCGTCGAACGGACAAGAGAGTCCGTCGGAAGGGTATCAACTGACAAATATGAAAATAAGGGATGATCAACTCAATGAATATGGGCTATACTAGACATAACATCGAGAGTGATTTTAATTGTCTTACACATAAGAAATACCCTAAAAGTATACCCGCTAACATCGTGGATGTTAGCATAAAACTCATGAACGAGTAGACTAGGAAAGGGAGTCAAATCTATGAGTAAATGATCCCAACCCCTATAAGTGAAAATGGCAGTGAGATCGGGGGAAAGGTCAGATAAGACTATCTTGCGCTCCACGAGCACTGGACGTAATGGGAACTGGTTCCTAAATACCTACGAGCGATGCCAGATGTGAACCAGGAAAACTGAAGGATGTGGACACACTCGATGTCTGTATAGTCACCTGTGCTCGCTTTGGTGGCATCTGAGGAATAGACCAAATATACACGTCAAATAATGTAACAGAAGATACTATCGAATGTAATACAACAATGCACATTAAAAAAAGTACCAAAACGACACACTAACCCAACAAAATCCCACAAACAAACCATGTGCACACAAATCGATGTAACCTTACATCAGAGAACTAACTACAGATGAAATGAACAATGCACGGAGATGAAATGGTGTTGTGACACTGGGACATAGTGACTTGACGTCGTAACATGGTGCCTTGACTTTGCGACTCGATTCTTTGACATCGTGCCGCGGTGACTTGACGTCACGTCGCGGTGTCAATCATGAAAATCAATATGATAGCCACCAAAATGACACTCTAATGATCAAAATATGTTCAAGAGTTAGAATGTGCAATATCCATGAAAGAAGACACGAAAATACAACAAGACACGACATTGAGGAAATGTGTCGAACATTTGGCCAGCGACATGAAAGCCCAACAAACCCAAGCTTCAAACCACGGGGAAACCACCACATTCATCACACACACAATCTAACCTAGTAGAACTATCCCAAACAACAACAAAAACAAAGTCTAAATTAACAAAAATGTCAAACAAGGGCAAAAACTTCTACATTTTCGCTCATTCCAACCAAAATCCAAAAACAAAATCACCCAAATAATGCATTGTGAGATGAAATGAAATGGAAATCAAGCAAACACAAGTGGAAATGAAGAAATTGAGTCAAGAATATTAAAACCCAACAAAAATTGTGAAAACTGGAAAAAAACGAGGGTTTTTCGAAATTGACTTTGAGAATGTGATGAAATGAGGGTAAACCCACCAAATACTGGATGCAAAGTGTCCAATTCAATATGGAATGCACTAATTTGGAATGGGTGAGAACATTTTAGAGGAAAAATTGAAATGAAGGAAATTAAAAAAAATCTGAAAAAATAACGTTGAAATTCAAAAAGATGGGCTATCGCCTGAGCGAGAGTCAAGTGATAAGTGAGCGACATAGCCTCTACTATTATTACTCGAGCGACTCTAAGTAATAAGCTGGCGAAAATATTTTAACACAAATAGCACTGAATTTTTGAAAAGTTCGAAAAATAGCCTCTTTTTTTAAATCAAGTCTCCGACATACCAACGAACTAAAAAATGCAAGTTTTCACAAGCATTGCATAATCAAAGAAAAATTCCTTTGTACTCAAATCAAGTTTAAATGGAGTAAAGTGTATAATTGACTCATGTGTTCACTGAAAATTTTTGAGTCGACGCATTCCAATCTTGTAAACCAATTTCTTGAATGTAAATGTTGGCAATACTTTTGTGAATAAATTAGCCACATTGTCACTTTAAGGAATTTGTTTAATATTGATGTCGTCATGCTTAGATCTCTCTCGGAGGAATGGGGCCCTTTAAGGAAGTTGATAGAGAACACTAAGGATGTGAATATGTATCCCTTTGAAGAACTCTATCAAACCTTTATATTCGAATCTTCAAATGTTACATACTGCTGACTTAATCAAATTGGAGACAAAACAATTGGACAAAAAGTTGTCGATCAAGAAAGCTCATGATAGAAAACTGAAGATAAAAATCGATCGAGCACTCACGCCAAAACAAATGAAGACAAACTTTGAGTCATTTCAAAATCGAGCAACAAATTGAGTGCTCGTGCCAAATCAATCGAAGACATTGGAACTAGATGTTCTCATTTGTAAAGGTAAAACAATTTAAGTCTTAGCAATGACACATTGAAAACTTAAGTGATGAATTTCTTATGCACGATAAAAATTCACTTCATTAAAACGTTTGCACAAAAAATATTTTTCAAAGGTAAGATTTTCAACTTAATTTTAAATACTATTAAGCATTACTTACCTTAAAGTATCAAGTAAACATGTCCAAACAAAATTACAAGGTTGCATACAAAANCACAAAAAATATTTTTCAAAGGTAAGATTTTCAACTTAATTTTAAATACTATTAAGCATTACTTACCTTAAAGTATCAAGTAAACATGTCCAAACAAAATTACAAGGTTGCATACAAAACAAAAAATTGGACCAGAAAAGTCTTTGGCCATCCGGACGTCCGGTTCGCCAGCAATGGTTCGAATTTTCGATCGTTCTAACTGATTTTCAATTCCTAGGCCAAATATATCTATATCCATCTTTATTTATTGCATTTATATTCATGTTTGCTATTTGAATTAATCTATCTAGTTATTACGTACTTGATTTTAAGTTAATTTTTTGAAAAAGTTTTAGAAACCAATTTATCCCCCTCTTGGTTAGCTATTCTTGGGATATCAATTGGTATCAGGGCAAGGTACTTATTTTCAAAGATTTCACAATCTTGAGTGATGGCTAATCCAATGTTTCAAAATCATGAGGGGCATTCCATAAATCGACTTTCCTTCTTTGATGGCATACATTACAATTATTGGAAGGCTAGGATGATGATCTACATTCATTCAATTGATTACAACATTTGGAAAATTGTTGAGTATGTCCTTATAAGCCTTCCAAGACCATTAAGATAGACGGTCA
>CAIGRR010520951.1:0-11732 GCA_903798365.1 Fraxinus sp. 1973-6204
ATTACTTACATTTTACTATTAATATCTACTTTATGATATTTGTATGCATTGAATTAATGTTATTCGACAACTAGTTTTTTATATATTTTTGAATTGTGCTACGTTAATTTGTAAAAGTTATGAATGAAATGTCATTAATTATATTTATGTAGTGTTGATGTAAATGTTAAAAAATTTAATTATGGCATGGAACCGAAAGGAACCGAACTCGAACTCGAACGGTTTCATAATTATATTTGGATCCGACGGGTCCATTTATTAAATACCCGAAAATTTTGGAACTGAGCAGAACCGACCCACGGACAGCCCTAGCTCTGTATGTCTTAAATCAATATCATCTAGCCCCTTTTTGGTTTAGCTAGAATCAGAGTTTAGTAGAATTTGATAAAAGTTGATGAAACATGTGACTGGAAAGTTGATAAAATTTGTGAGTCCCATGAATATGTGGTTGAAATTGAGTTTTAGGAAAAATGAGTTTTCGAAAATGGAGACCAAACATGGGCCTATTGGCTTAGCTCAAACCATGTCAGATTTATGATTTAAGTATTTTGTTTCCAAGCATATTTGAACGTACCTTGAAATACCTTTTCAAGGTAAGAATTACTTTCAAAATCAGTAACTTGACATTTGAAAAATAAAAAATAAAAAACACTATTGTTTAACTCCCTTATTTACTTATTAAGGACTTGTCTGGGCACGATTTTCATTCCAAGAAATTGATTTTTAGCCCGTTAAAGTCTGACAAATAGAGACAGAATTCAACAGCAAATCTGGATTTTGGGACCGTTGCTTTGTTCAACAGTTTGAAAAGCAATTATTTACCTGCTTTTAATCGTTGCCAGACATAGCCTAAGTGTAAACTTGTACGTAATTTTTTTAAGCAAGCCATACATGAACTTAGTCTTGGATGTGTCATTTCATCACCAATTCATCAAGTCGTGACCAAGGCATTGTAACTTCATTATTTTGTTGTCTTAAGTAATTCTTTTTTCGTGGCTATTTTATTGTTGTCCCGATTACACGTGTGGATTTCAGGTAGAAAAGATTGTCCTGGGATCAGTGCCTTCATCTGTAACGGGACCAATCATTCTCATGGTGAATAAAGCCTATGGAAATGAAGAGATTGTGCATCATTTTACTAGTATTAGAATGTAGTAAGTCGAATATTTTTGTTTTTTCAAGGAAAAGTATACATTAAGGGTAACAGCTGCTGGGGCTAACATAACTGGATTGATACTTCTGCAAGAGTTGCCTCATTTATGGCATCTTGGCGTTAGTGCTCGTCAAGCAAGTCATATATTTCCCTTTTCTAATTATAAACTGCATATTCAGTTGATTATCAAATGACGAAATCCATGATTTACTTGCGATCTACAGGAGAAAGTTGTATTTGTGACCTGTGATGAAGACGATAAATCTGCTGATATAAAAAAGCTGAATGGGAAACTAGTGAGATTATATTTATCGATATTTCAAAACTTAGGTTTTTCGTTATATTTATAAATTAAGTTCGACCAGACCACCTCTATGAATAAGTTATTATCACATGATATGACTACTTACAGTGGTTTCTTTTTTGTAAGTTTACTTTCAAGTAAAAATTTTAAGCTTAGCCAAACGTGCCAAGACATTCAGATAATGTAGAGATTGTTAATCTCTTGTGCTGCTACAAAATACGCGACTCTGAATTGCATAGCTTGTCATGTGATTCCGCCGAGACAAAGCTTGATATTTCACGTTCCCTCATTTATATAACATTGTGATTTGTGCATGTCATTTCTAACTTTGTCGTCTGTTGCTCGAATGGCAGTTTACAATGACCAGGGGGACCTCCAGCGTCGTTTAGTGTTCTGGCTGGAGCAGTAATACCTTTTGGCTCTATGGAAATGGCTTTGGAAAAAAGGAGGATCAATGGAAACATACAAGTATTTGGTTGGACATATTGAAATAGCTAAAATTGATGGATTAACTCGGTAAACCCTGTGATGACCCACAGGAGCTGGTTTCTTCGTTGCAACCTCCGAAAGAAATCTTTAATAGTCCGTTCTGGTGCAAACTCGAGGACTTGGCTGGAAGGTCGGCTGCTGGGTTTTATGAATCGATCCCGAATGTCAGCCTTTCGAATCCAATAGTGTTTGGACAGGCTGTTGGACGTGTTTGGGCTTCACTATACACCTGGAGAGCAGTTTTAAGCCGTAGAGCTGCCGGTGTGCCTCAGGAGGCAGCTGTGATGGCTGTTCTGGTGCAAGAAATGCTTTCGCTGGATCTATCCTTTGTGCTTCACACTTTGCCCTGTGGACAAGAACAATAATTTGGTCGAGGCCGAGGTTGCGCCGGGGCTCGGGGAAACTCTCCCTTCGAGCACGAGGACTCCATGATCTCTCTCGATCGGTAAACTTAACGAGTCAGTGCGTGCAGATTGGCAAATTTCAGCAAGGAATTAGTGGTAAGTGGCACTGGTCCTGCTGATGGAGAGGTACCTCACTTCACAGGAGACTACAGCATCAAACTGTTTACAGTCGAACCCATTTTTCAGCAGCAGCCCGGCACGCCTCTTGGGATGGTTGGTTTCTTCCTCCAACTCCCGTTCGAGTATCCTCAGGATGCTGAAGGATGTTTGTTTGGCAACGACACCTTCATTGTCCAAATGCGGCCACAACCACCATAATGTGAGTTAGAGACTTGCTATCCACCCAATAGCAAATTGACTTGAAAAATTAAAGTGGTCCTCAATTTTAATTTTCCAACCTTAACATCAATTTTAATTTTCCATGATGTGTCAATTTGTAATTGGATGGACAACATAAATGGATAGCCGGTCTCGACTCAAATTAGACAGCATAATGTCTGGTTCTCTTTCCCGTTTGAAAGGATTTTCCGATTCCATCAAATATTCTGCTTTTTCTCGAATACTCGATATCCACAGATTCGCTGGAAAATACTTGACGTGCGCAGTTCAGAAGAAAGTGCAAACTCATTGATTGGATTTGACATACGATAAACAAAAAGTGTTCAATTCATTTGAAAGAGAATTTTGTACAATTCAATGCTCGGAATAATAAAAAAAAAATTAACAATTTTCACTTAGCATCGACGACGATACATTACTTGCATTTAAATTTTGAATAGCTAATATAGAAAAATATTTTATCAATAATTAAAAAATGTGATTCTAATATCTCTACGACACTAAGAGACTTGATGAATAATTTCATTCCGGCAAGTTAAATTCTAGCATGAAAATTAGCTTTCAAATAGAAAAAAGTCCGTAGTACAAATAAAAATAAGTCATTAAATGTAACAAATGAAATCATCCATCGTCAATTTACTTGAGACTAATATGAAGTGAAGAACTCGTAAAATCTAAACCACAATTATGTCTCATCAATGGCATAACATTGATGGCCAAATCTACATTCTACAATAGCTAGAAGTCACCATAAGTTTCAGTTAGAAAAGAGAAGCTTAACTAAAATTGCTACTTGAAAAAGTCAGATTCTGAGTCAGCTTTCTCCAGCTTAAACCTTCAAGTACCTGCAGAAAATGTATAATTACACAAAATAATAACAACACAAATGATAATGCCTCCATGTTAGTCAAAATTCATTAAATATTTGAGGTCAGTAAGAAGAACTAGCAATTCATAGGAAACTCCTTGACAAATATATAGTCTTGCTAAAGTTTCTATCCATCAAGTATTTCAAACCAGCACGTATTACAAACTTAAACCCAACCAAATCTCCTCCTACCTATAAAAAGGTCAAGCGACCTTCAGCCTGGCACAGCAGAAGTCAATGCCAAAGACTAAAGGATGCCAGCTCTGCCAGAAATACAAAGGTAGATTTGTTCATTTTCATGCTTAGATGACTGTAATTTATGCAGTGTTCAATTCAAACTAGAGTACGAGGTGTGTACCTTTCCTCTCCTCTAGTAATCTCCCGGAGGGGTTGGGAGAAATGGCACTACCTTAAGCTACTGGTTCTTGAGGTAAGGAGTTAAGGAGCTAATGCCTTACTAATTAAAGTAAGCTATTGATTGAGCAAAACACATCTACACTTTATTGTTTTATTGATCTCCATTAGAGGAGATAATTGCTGTGGTATTCTTTCAGGCAGAGATGCACCGTTTAGTTGAATGCAAAACAACATGGTTCTTTAAGGGATCAAAGAAACACAATGATGGAACCAAACTTATCGATCGGGTCACATCATTCTCTCTATAGCGACAAGAAGAAATTAATCAAATTCCAAATTTTTATAAACAAAAGGAATTTTGATATTCCTAGTACAACCATAAACAGCAAGGAAAAAGGAGCTATCCGTTTCATCTTTAACGAAACAACAGCAAAATCTAAGGAGAAACATTCAATACCTGTACACCATTGAATTGTCAGCGAAGAGCAACTGATTCATATAGAACATGCTGCAATAGATGAGGCTTGTTAAGAATGAAGGAAAAGTTCTGCACGAGTGTGTGTAGAAGAAGGATCTTGCATGTCGATCACAGCATCACTCTCACTGTACAAGGCATTTCTTTCACCTTCTGCTAAACTAACATTTTTGTCAGAACAAGCTTCGATGGGCTCTGCTATACAAATGATCTTTCCAAACAACTGGATTGAAGAAACAGATCCCTGTTTTCCAACTAACTCAGTGCAAGAAAAGTGCACACTGCTCTGACTATCAGGTGATAAATTGTCCACATGCGAACTCCCAATATTTAGTTCTGTGGAGATTTTCAGCTCTGGTTGTGTTCCATTCTTCATGAAATTAGTGAATATTGGATGGGAATTATCACTGTGGGAGTTGGATAAAGTGGATACACAAAACTGATTTAGCCTGGCTCCCTGCATGCCAGCAGGAAATGAATTATAACTGAACATTGATGAGTTCAAATGTCCAATCATCAAGTCGGTTGACTCTGTAGTAGGGATGAAGAGCTCTCCCTCTCCATCAGGTAGCTTCCCTGGAGTTTGCCTGACTTTGAACTTTTTCAGAGGAGGAAATGCTGAATGAATCTGTGGTGCAGGCAGAACATATTCAACTTGCCAGGGGCTTACTGTCTTCACATTCTGCAGAACTTCATGTTCATCCCACATCACCTGCAACATCATAACTAGATCTTCAGGCAAAGTTAAAAAGGAAGCAGTGAATACAACTGTAGGATATCACTTTCTTTATTCAGTACTTATTGTATACAAGTAAAACTTGATGAGGAGCAAATACACAATGTTTCTGCTAATTATAATGACACAAAGAGCAATCTCATTAAAACATTTGGCAACATCTTCCACAAATCCGAGGACCTTGAAGAAACCAGAATCCATAGAAGCACAAGTGCCAAAAGTGATGTAATTATTATCCATTAGTAAAAGAAACAACACCCCCAGTGACCATATGTAAAATTTTTAGTACTTTGTGACTTCGACTGATCTATGAATTGCCAACTTACATACCATTATTGATCCACATAAATTACCAAGAACAGGAATGCCAATTTTATTCGCCTAAAAATAATAACCAAATCGAGAATATGAATATCCACTTCAAACTTCAACAAAAACCAACAATGACACCGTTTACAAAAGTATAGCATTATAGCATCTGGTCGAACCAAGCACAAACCGTTACCACTATATTTGTTCTCCATATTATAGCACTCGACCAAATCATACAACATTACCACTTCAACTAGAATAAAACAAACAACGAAATTATTCGCAATTATACTGCATCCAATCAAATTAAATATACAGGCTCACCAGTTGATCTCCCATAAAATACACTCTGATATTTGTCACCAGAGGGTTAAAAAAAAAAAAATCTAGCATCAGACCAGGTGAAGCAAGCCATGCAACATTATCATTAAAAATTTGAGAAAACCAACTCCAATCAACATGGAAACAGATCAATATCATAATAACTCAATGTCCAGTCCAGTGTAATATCGCCAACTGTGCCAATAAATCCAATCTTCCTTTCAGGAAGGGAGATTAGGGAAATCCTAATGATTGCAGCTTTCTCCAAGGAGAGGAGTCCTATATTCCCTCCAAGAAGAAAGAATGGCGAAGGGGCAGCGTCTACTTCGGAGGCAACAACGCAAGCCTTATCATCGGGATCTTAGAAGCGCATTTAAATGAATGGGTAATCTCAGCTTTAACGTGATTAGGTTCCTTCGCTTGCTGAGTTAGGAGGCTTTAAAACAATTCTGCTATGGATCAAGCAATAAGGCTCACAAGCCCCTTACTATCTTGCTTAAGACAATTCCCAGGCCCAATTGCATGTTATAGCATCCAAACAAATCAAACATACTAAATTACCACATGAACTACAACGAAATTCTTCGCCCTTATACAACATCCAATCAAATCCAGTGTACAGAATGACAACTTGATCTATTGATATTCTTCAGCAGAGGTCCAAAATCTAGCATCAGACCAGGTTAAGCATGCAATACAACATTATCATTACAAATTCAAGAAAATTGACTCTAATCAACATGGAAATGGAACAAGAAAATAACAATTCAATGTCCAGTTTAGTACACTATCGCATAGCTGTCCCAATCAATCGAATCGTACTTAAGACAGCTCCTAGACACGATTACCCACAAAACAAATAATCTTATCAACAAATAATGATCATTCACTGATAACATACAAATACTCATTCAGGAAGGATCCACAAACTAGTACATGTATACCTCATGTGAATGCCATACAACATTGTCATTACATGTTCGAGAAACACTACTCAACATGGCAATGAAACAACCTAATAATTCAATGTTTGATTCTTATACTAACGGAAAGCTATCTCATCAATCCAATCATACTTAAGACAATTCCTAGACACAATTACCCAAAAAAATATCATCTTCTAAACATGATCCTAGTTCGAAAATGACAAAAAATTTAACAAGTATATATACCTCAAGCATGCGCCACGGAGAACCACCCCAATGCACCCCACTGTAGGAAGTCGTCGACGAAACAGTGCCCTGGAACCAAGTGGAGCGCGAGGAATCCTCCCTCTCCACAGCCATCTTAACGCGCATGCCTGCGCTCCAGGAGAAACTAAGCGAGTCCTCAACTTTTTCCGCGCTCACTACAAAATCTGGAACCCCTGTTCTCGGATAATAGAGCACCTCAAACGCCATCCCCTTCTCTGCCGTCTCAATTGCCTCTTTTACCTCTCTCTCCTTCCCATCACCACCATTACTATTATTGCCGTACTCACTTTTCACTGTTGAGTTTTCCACAGCAACTGGACAATTCCAAATGCTACCAATCCCCCGAACCGCACGCCTAATCCCGACAAACAACTCGCTAGTCGATTTTTTCCTCATAAAAACAACTGAATCTCCAGCAACGAGCCGCTTGCTGTTCACGAACCGGCTCCAGCCGGTGGTAAGCAAATGGCGGCGCGGCGTGCCTCTATAAATGTGCCGAAACTCCCATGCATTGTTCTGACTGTCATTGATAACAAGAGTCTGAACCGGCGGGTCAGCCGAAAAATCGAGCCGGGGGAATATCAAGTCGGCGCAGAATCTCGGAACGGAGAATCCCCCACCGTTATTTGCATCTGAAGGCGTCAGAATCTTAGCAAACGAAACGACATCGCTCTCATCCATATCCCTTTTCTCAGCACTCTCTGTTACCACGTGCAGCCCACGTGACTGGAGAGGTTGGAGACGAATTTTGGCGAATGGTTGGCCGGATGAAGGGTCGGAAAGGAAGGATACCTCGAGGACTTGGCAGGAAATCAAAGGGGTTTTGAGAAAAATGTTGTAATTTTTGATCGCCGAGGAGTGTTCCAGGTGGCCTTGAGGGAAGTAGTACACACGGGAATTGACAGAGGGAATATGGACGGAGGCGCCGGCGGTGGCGCGCCAGATCTCAGGGTCCAATTGGGTGGGGGAGGCCGACATTGCTGGTGATGGAGAGTTTTGTTTGTATGGGTATGGGATTGGGGTTATATACAGGTGGGTGTGGTAGGGTCAGGGGGAGAGTGGCGTCTCTGTGTGGGAGTGATGAACAAACGAAGGGTGGGGTCCAGGGGTTTTATAGGGTAACAAACATGCCCTTGATTTTTAAGAATATTACGGAAATGCGTGAGTGACCGTCATAACAGCATAGTAGTTGCTAGAAGAATCAAGATTCTCCACGCGCCTATAGTCGATTGAATTACACGTGATGCGTGGGATACCGTTTATTTTTATTTTAAGCCCTTATTTAGTACAAATTAAAATTTTCATTTTCATTCTTCTACTCATTTTCAACCACACATTCTTCAATAAAATCATATTTTTCATCACATCAATAATTTTTCTTTATTTTTCAACCATATATTCTCCATCAATCTACTATTTCAAAATACATTCTTCCAAAAAAAAGNGACAATGAAGTATTTTTACTTAGCCCCTGTTTGATTCTCATTAAGATTTTCATTTTCATTCTTCTACTCATTTTCAACCACACATTCTTCAATAAAATCATATTTTTCATCACATCAATAATTTTTCTTTATTTTTCAACCATATATTCTCCATCAATCTACTATTTCAAAATACATTCTTCCAAAAAAAAGGTGGCTCAAACACACCCTAAGACAAACAAATATTTGGTAATTTTTCTTTTATTGTGGATGCTCATTTAAATATCAAACAAGCTCCATTGTTGATTGAAGATATTAATCCTTATTATATAGAAATAGAAATTCAATTGTGATTGAGTGCAACCCTCTACCTAAATGAAACTGTACACTTGGAATCATTTTTGTCTTGAGATTTTTCGTTGCGAATAAATGAGAGTAGACCAAGATCAAATATACATTTACGTATAAATTGACATTTAAGTATAACTTTTACGAGAAGAATATTTATGTCTCGTGCTAAGTTCATTGATATTGTTTACTAATAGAGTTATGCTGTTCTGTCAGACCTTTGTCTCATGGGGATGGGTGTTTATACATTTTGGAGGGTTTTTTTAATGCGAGGACCCACCTCATGTGAGAGCATGAGGTCTGTCAGGCTTTTGCCAGACCGACAGAGTAGATTTATTCTTACTAATATTGTTGAGTTCATTAATATTCATCTTGTGACGATGTTAGAAGTTATGTTCGTTAATATTGTTAAATACGTTAATATTTAGGTTATAATGATCTTTAAAGCTTTTTTCTACACACTAAAAGTTGGATCATTATTTTTCACACCTAATGATGAGTAAAAGTCACTGTACTTTGTTTCATTCTGTTTTTCCAAAAATAATTAATATATTTTGAACTTTAAAAAAATTGTACGAATATGGTCTTGTTAATTCAACAAAATTAAGAACATGTTTAGGTTGGATTAAAATCTAATTTTAATCTACGTAAAAGTCAAATATTCAATATCAATCACATCTTTCATGAGTTGCGCATATCTTTTCAAGCATATATTTTAAAAATTTCTATCACAATTCACTAAAAATCTGATTTTAATCAACACCAAACACCCTCTAAATATTTGACTTGAGATTGGAAAATATTATATTGAATTGATGTTTGTAAGAAATGAATATTCCAAAAATAAAAATCAAAATTTCCTCCGCGTGAGTTTCACCGTCTCCAGGTTCAATTAAAACACGGAAGCCGAATATGTCAGTTCAAATGACCATTATACCCTCACTACATAACAAGATATCTCTCACGTCACGTTCGTTGTACTTTGTCCCAAGACGAGATATTTACACGTTGATGAGTCGGGATTTGCAGGGAATTTTGTTAAACTGGGGGTATATTTGGGAATCCGCATAAAGTGTCGCTGGCACAAAGACAAGTTTGTGTACGTGGCTGGCGCTTTGACTTTCAAAGTGCACGGAAATTCTGTGCATTTTTGGGTGCAATGTTAACTTGTACCTCGTGATTTTCTAATTAAAAAAGGTTTGTTTGAATGTTGGTTTGTTTTGAACTTGACCGGCCATAATAGCAGCCCTAGCACATGATTTTTGTGCATTTTGGTAATTTCATTTTCTAAAATTTACTTCTGGCTGCAATTCTGTCCATCGGTCGATATTGACATGTATAAAATAAAATTTTAGATTATCGAAAAACTTCTGCCCAATAGTATTTTCAACGAAAGCCAATCATCGGTTGACTTAGCTTGGGGGGTGATGATTTAGTTGTAGTGGGTAGCAAAGTAACTTTATTACTATTTGGTAGGAGTGGGCAACGGGTCGGGTCGGGTCGATTTTTACCCAAAACCGACCCGACCCGAATTTACCGATTTTGGGTTATTTTCCAAACCGAACCGCACCGCCCATTAACTGGAACCGACCCGACCCGACCCGGATCGGTTCGGGCCGGGTCAAATTAAAAACATACCCGGATCGGTTCGGGTCGATTCGGGCCGGATCAAATTAAAAACATACCATTTAAACTAAACAAAATAAAAATAGCCATCAATCTACATTGGTAAAGAAACTTGAATACAAATTTACAAAGAAATTACACAGATTCCTCCCAACCGATTAGACACTCTCACCAACGGTTCATCGATGTTCGAGTTCAACCAGTCCGATATCTGGAACATGGAGGCCTGCTCGGCCTCATGATAGGCTTTTTCAGCAAAAATAACCAGCGCATACGAGGAAGCATAAATGGTTATAGGAGGAAGCATAAAGTGAATCCTTGGATATGGAACCAGGTTAGTCTGGAACTCATTCACATCCACATTCAGAGCTCCATCAAATGGCAGAGATGCAGTCGAACAAGAAATCACTTGCAATTTGACAGAATCAACAATCATTAAAAATCCATAATTATATAAATCCATAGTTGTATTATAATAATACAAATTCCAACAGTTATTCATTCAACATTTCACCTGAGAAATGAGCCTGTTCAGATTAGTATATGTGGGCCTCTTGATATCAAGTGACTTGCGGCAAATATCAATTGCCTAAATGTCAAGCAACACAGCAACTTCAGTGTGCTCCAATAGAGAGTGGATAGAGAGAACAGAGTTGTATGGTTCAACCACAGCAGTCGAAACTTGATGAGGGGAAGGGTAAATAGTGAACCCCAACTTGGGAAATCAGTGCCGCAGACAGAAAGTTTGGTTTTGAAGGGGAGAAGATTTCACGTTTCAGGGTTAGAAGTAGGATAGGGTTTTTAATGGGTTGGGTCAGTTTAAGCGGGTTTAAACCCGAACCGAACTAATCCAAATAATTTTATACTTGTTTTGAACCCGACCCAACCCGTTTTTTATTCTAAACCGTCCAACCCAACCCGATTCGGGTTGGGTACGCGGTTTTCGGTTTATGGGCCTAGCCCTACTATTTGGCATAGATTAAAGGTGTGTTTGAGCCACATTATTTTGGAATAATGTATTCTAAAATAGTAGGAAGTGTGGTTGTAAAAAAATAAAATGTTATTAATGTGATGAGAAATATTATTTTATTGAAAAATGTGTGGTAAAAAATGAGTAGAAAAATAAAAATGAAAATTTTAATGTATACCAAACAGGGGCTAAAAAAGAGATTTTTGAAGATAATGAGTTTTGAAATAATGATTTTTTAAAGAATATATGGTTAAAAATTATGAAATTTTTTTTTTTAGTTTACGTGCAAAATATTTTATTATATAAATGTGATTGAAAATGAGTTTGAGAAAAATAATTATTTTAATGGATTACAAACAAGGGCTAAGTACTATCAAATTTTATATCAAGGGTCTGTTTGAGCCAATTTTTTT
>CAIGRR010521000.1:0-10408 GCA_903798365.1 Fraxinus sp. 1973-6204
TTTTGTATGGTTGAATTTTAAAATTGGGTCAATATTTATTAATGGAAAAAAAACTAAAAAATTTCAAAATTTTGCGGGGGCAAGTCAAAATTTGGGGGAGGGGGGAACTGAAAATACATTACAAATTAACTAGGAATAGTGGACCAGCAGATAATGTTAGGGGGGACGACCGCCCCCCGCCCCTATCTCCGTCTCTGTTTCAACCACACATTCTTCCATCAATTACTATTCCAAAATTTATAATTTCTGAAAAATTGGTGCCAAACACATTCTTAATAAATTAAATCCGGCGTAACATGACTATATATTTTATTTTCAGTATTTTCTTTAGTTTTATTATTATGTGGAATTGTTATTTAGTGTTTGGAACATGTTTTATTTGATTTTCTTATATGTTTATTTAATATTGGTGGAACAAAAATTTCATGTTATGATATTTGTAATATTTATTTAATTACGAAATGAATACGATATGGCGTAGAAAAGTCCATTTTTTGGAATTTGGAATTATTCTATATAACAGTAAGTAAACTAGCGTTACATAATTTTATATTTAATGCATGCCATTTTTTTAAGAATAAATGAAACTTTTAGTAAAGACTTAAATATTAGAAAATTGGGTCGTCATAGTTTGGTATTAGAGCCCAAGTTTAATTGATCGTTGCGTGTAGTAAATTCTTATATGTAAATTTACGTTTGTTAATGAATAATAATTTTAAAAGATATAAATTTAAAGATGATGTAAATTTTTTTTTTAAGTTCTTAATATATATGAATGCAAAGGATCTTTGGCACTCAACGACCACCCATCGACCACCTCCGACGACTCTCAGGTGTGTAAAGGGGTAAGAAGAGGAATTTATTCAAATTGTTTATAGAACTTAAATCTTTTAAATTGCTTACTTTTAATTTTAAGAAATGCATGTTTTTTTCCAACTAAAATCACAATATTTATGAGAATATAGGAATAATATGTTAGACTTAGCACTGGTATGTGACGAGTGACTTAATATTAATTTTTAGGAAATGGCACGATCTACCCACACGAATTTGATGTGTTATTTATTGCGAGTGGTACAAGAGTTGAGTAGGCAGAATCAAGCTCCTCCACGGCAAAATGTATCGCCACAGCAAAATACATCTCCATTTGTCTCGGAGCTATCTCAATGGTTGAGCAATTTCATAGGTACAAGCCCGTTATTTTGACGGAGGTTTCGACCTACTGGTTGATGAGGTGTGGATTAGAGGTCTAGAACGTATCTTTCTATACGTCGCTTTTACGGATACACAAAAGGTACTATGCATGGAGTTTAGGTTTATTGGAGCAGCCAGTCACTGGTGAGAGTCTGTCTCATGCACTAGGATCGAGTATATCTTAACTTGGGAGCAGTTTAAGGATGAGGTGATGGCAAAGTTTTTTTCCACAGGATTTAAGAGACCTTAAGGAATCAGAGTTTCTACAACTCATACAGGGGAACATGTTGCTTACTGATTACGAGAGGCAATTTGAACAGCTCTCAAGATATGTCGTGCACTTGGTAGATACAAAAGTTAAAAAGATCAAGAGGTTCGAAAATGGACTACGCCCAGAGATCCGCATGATCATTATGTCTCATCGTCACTTCATATTGTGAAATGTTGGAGAGAGCTCATGCTATTTCATACCAAAAGGACTACATTTGAGCAGTATACCCAGCAGGGTAAGGAGTCATTAGGAAAAAGAAAGAAGAATGATCAGAGCAAGGACAGACGTCACTGGCAGAATAAAAGACCAAGCATAAGAGTTTGTATCGATAGGACGAGTGGGAGTATTACACATTATCCTAAATGTAATAAACTCTATAGAAGTAAATGCTTGATTGGGAAGAACATGTGTTTTCAGTGTGGTAAGCCTGGACACATTGCATTAAGTTGTACTAAGCCTCCAAAGAAGAAGGATGATCAGGACAAGAACAAGAAAGAGAAGACCCGAGTTTTTGCATTAAATCGGCATGTGACGGAGCAAGATCCGAATGTGATAGTAGGTATTTACTTATTATTTGAAGTACCTGTTTAAGTTCTTGATTTTACATCCTCTGTCGCTAAGTCTAACAGTATAATTACAAAATAGGTATTCTATTATTATCTGATATAACTGCTTAGGTATTTTTTACTCTGGGCTACAAATTCTTTTATCTCCGCATCTTTCGTCGCTAGGTCTAACTTTGCATGTGTGAAAACGAATAATGAATCAGAGGTTAGCATCCTTTCATGAAGAACTCTTTGCACAAATCAGATTACTAAAGCTATGAAATTAGAGACGATGAGAAAAATACTATAGACGGACTTATACCTTTTGGAGATGAAAGATTTCGGCGTTATTTAGACATGGATTGGTTAAGACTCAATCATGAAACCATTAAATGTCATGAGAAAGAAGTGTAATTTCATAGACCTAGAGAGGGAAAGTTCTGTTTCTTTGGAATAAAGTTCAAGTGTTTATCTCGCCTGGTATCAGTTTTACAAGCAGAGAATATGCTGAGAAATGAGTCATGCCATGGATTCTTAGTTAATACCATCAGTTCCAAACATATAGAAACAACATTTAATGATATTAACATTGTGCGATACTTTGCAGACATATTTCCAAAAGACCTACCAGGCAATCCACCAGATAGGCAATTGACTTGGTTCCCGGAGCGGCACCAGTATCTAAGGCCACATATCGAATGGCATAAAAAAAACTCCAAGAATTGAAGTTACAATTGGAAAAGGTGCTGAAAAAAGGTTTCATTTGACCGAGTGTATCTCCTTAGGGTGCTCTAGTACTTTTTGTGAAGAAAAATGATGGGAGTATGAGGATGTGCATTGACTCTCGAGAATTAAACCATCTGACTATCAAAAATAGATATACGCTACTAAGAATAGAAGATTTATTCGACCAGTTAAGGGGTGCAACATTGTTTTCGAAGATTGACTTGAGATCGGGGTATCATCAGCTGAAGGTCAAGGCAAGCGACATACTGAAAACTGATTTCAGGACTCGTTATGGACATTATGAATTCACCATCATTCCTTTTGGTTTAACCAATCTCCAGCTGTATTTATGGATCTCATGAATCAAGTGTTCCATCAATACTTTGACCAGTTCATCATAGTATTTATTAACGACATACTTGTGTACTCCAAAGATAAGAAACAGCATGAAGAACAATTTCGAGTAGTACTTGAAACTTTGAGGAAGGATATATTATATGCAAAATTCAAGAAGTACGAATTTTGGCTCAATCGATAGGGTTTCCTTGATCACGTGGTTACCATCCAGGGAATTGAAGTAGACCCAATTAAAGTGGAAGCAGTAACTTATTGGCCTAAACCGATAGTGTGGGTTAAGTTCACAGTTTCTTAGGGTTAGCTACTATTATTGGAGATTTATTGAAGGTTTTTCAAAAATAGCAAGTTCGATGACTCAATTGACTGGAAATGGGGTGAAGTTTTAGTGGACCAAAAAGTGTGAAAATGCTTTTAGGAACTCAAGCAGAGACTAGTATCGACTCCTATATTGACAATATCTAAAGGTTAGGATGTGTTTGTGATTTATAGCGATGCCTCTAAGAAGGGTTTGGGCTGTGTTTTGATACAACATGGAAATGTGTTGATTATGCCTCGAGACGTTTAAAGCAGTATGAATAAAACTATCCAACGCACGACTTAGAGCTTGCAGTGGTAGTTTATGCCTTAAAGATATGGTGTCACTATCTGTAATCTATACAAACCACAAGAGTCTCATATATCTCTTCACACAGAAAGAACTGAATATGAGATAGAGGAGATGGTTGGAGTTAGTGAAAGATTATGACTGTATAATTTTTTACCATCCGAGTAAGGCTAACGTAGTCGTAGATGCCTTAGTAGAAAGACATGGTCGCAGTTAGTAGTTTTACCCACAGTGTAGGAACACTTAATAAAAGACTTTGAGAAACTAAGATTGGAAGTCATCACGCCGCCAACTCAAACTACAACGAGAATAAAAGTATTTATGATTCAACCTACTCTTCGGGATCGAATCAAGGAAGCACAGGATAAATATCCATTTCTGTAGAAGATTAAGGCTGAGGTTGGTACAAACAAACGTATTGGATTTTTTAAGTATATGTAGATAAAGCGTTGACTTTTAAAGAAAAATTATGTGTACCTAAGGATAAAAATATAAGAAACGAGATATTGGAAGAGGCTCACTCCACCCCGTATGCTACACATCCAGGCGGCATGAAAATGTATCGAGATCTATACATTTTGGTGGAGAAACATTAAAAGTGAAATTTTGTTTGTAGAGAAATATAATGTCTGCCACAGGTTAAGGCAAAACATCAAAGGCCATTGAAAATACTGAAATCGCTGGATATTCCAGTATGAAAATGGGAGCTCATAGCGATGGACTTTGTGGTAGGCTTTCTGAAATCAGTAACAGGTCACAATGCTATTTGGGTAGTGGTTGATCGTTTGATGAAGCCAGTTCATTTTCTACCAGTCAAAGTAAATTTTAATATAGAACAGCTCGCATAGTTATATATCAAAGAGATAGTCAGATTGTAGGGAGTTGCAGTCTCCATTGTTTCAAATAGAGACCCAATGTTCATATCAAAATTTTGGAAAAGTTTACAGGTAGCCATGGGGACGTAACTGAAGTTTAGTACTGCATATCATCCATAGACGGGTGGACCATTAGAAAGAACCATTCAAACTCTTGAAGATATGTTGAGGGCATGTGTTTTTTTATTTTGATGGTAGTTGGGAGACACATATGTCGTTAGTAGAGTTTGTTTACAACAATAGCTTTCAAGCTACTATAGGCATGGCCCCATATGAAGCTCTTTATGGTAGGAAGTACAGCTCATCTATCCATTGGAATGAGGTCGGATAGAATAGAATTTTGGGTCTTGAAATCATTGAACGAACAATAGAAGTGGTTGACAAGATTAGAGCAAGAATAAAGACATCACGAGATCGATAGAAAAGTTATGCAGATGGTAGAAGAAAGGATATGGAGTTTGCAGGTGACAAAGTTTTTCTGAAGGTAGCATCAATGAAAGGGTGTATAAGAAGGGAAAGTTGAGACCATAGTTCATTGGACCATTCGAAATTCTTGAAAGGATTAGTAGTGTGGCTTACCGACTTGCCTTATTACCCGAACTCGCAGTAGTGCATAATGTGTTTCGTGTTTCGATGCTTAAAAAATATATTCATGATCCTAAGCATGTAGTGAATTATCAAACATTGGAGGTACAAAAAGACTTATCATATGAAGAAATCCTAACAACGGTTTTGGATAGAAAGGTACACCAATTAAGAAATAGAGAGGTCCCTCTGGTCAAAGTTCAATGGCGAAATGGACCTGACAAATCAACTTGGGACATAGAAGTGAGCTAATAAACCAAGTATCCAGAACTTTTCGATTAGTTAAAATAAATTTTCGAGGACGAAAATATTTTAAAGAGGGAGATTGTAAAACTCAAAAGAAAAAAAATCATAGAATATAATTTAATTATTTTACATGCTATATTTTTTATTATTTGAAAAAAGAAAATTGGGAGATTAAAGTGATATATGTATTAATTCAATTTTACTTGGGCCAAATATTTAGATTTTTATAGAGCAATGATAAATATATCAATATGGTACTCGTTGGATAGTCCGTAATTAATCATGTATATTGGGCTCGAGAAAAAGTTAATTCGAATAAGCGAATCCTAAGTTATTGAAGTTTTAAGAAATGGTTATTAATTGCTTTTGATAAATTAAGTATTGGGTTTGAAATGGGCAAAGTCACATGTAGAGTAAGATATGATGAAGTAGAATATTCTTGATAGTATCATTTGAATGGTGGTACACGGCTCTATGTAACTCTATTCTACCAAAAATTCAATTGTCTTTTGTTAACTTAAATACTATGCATTTACCTCTTTGTTCTCATATTAGAGTGTACATATGCACATGACTGTAGTAGTAGGCAGAAAATAAAATTGGAAACGTGCTTTATCTTTTTTTTCAAAATTTAATTAATCAAGCGAAGTAGAATTACGAGGTGCAAATAGTTTGTCCCGTGTATTTATTTCTTCATGTTGATAAATATTATGCTAATGAAAGTTATGTTATGATATGTATGGTATGACCGCCCGATACCAAGATATGATATTTATTTAGCTGTTATCGATTTCTGAAATTATGGTATTTTTTATGTATGATTTAATATTTTTATTCGGGATTGCACAAAATATTCGTGTCATACTGAGTATTCATATGTACTCACCATTTTTCCTACTTCTCTCATATTAGAACGGGCTATTAGATGACGGGCGATGAGGTGCAGTCGTTGTGCTTCAATTCATTGGACTTAATATATTAAATCCGGTGTAACGTGACTATAGATTTATTTTCAGTATTTGCTTTAGTTTTATTATTATGTGGATTTGTTATTTAGGATTTGGAACATGTTTTATTTGGTTATGTTTTTTCATATGTTTGTTTAATATTGATGGAACCAAAAATTTCATGTTATGATATTTAAAATATTTATTTAATTACGAAATGAATAGGATATGGCGTAGAAAAGTCTTTTTTTTTTTTAGAATATGGAATTATTCTATAAAACAGTGAGTGAATTAACGTTACATAATTTTATATTTATTGCATGCCATTTTTTTAAGAATAAATGAAGCTTTTAGTAACAATTTAAATATTAAAAATTTGGGTCGTTAAAATGGTCTTCCACAGTAGATTTGTTTCTTCTTGGGAAATTTTCGGGGATACTTGTTTTGTTGGGATTGGTGCGAGAATAGTCTTTGGAGCCTGAGCGATAGCCCATGGTTGTATTTAGGTATGATAGTTTAAGGATCGTCTTGGAATTTTTATGGGAAATATTGGCTTTTTTTTTTCTTACCGGCCTTCCTTCTAGCGTCAAATTGTTGATGACTAAAAATGATGTGGCAAATTTAGATTAACTTAATGGGGAAAATACTAAACGTACTTTGCTGGAATGTATTAAAATAAGAAGTAATTGTAATAATTGAGGCTATTGCATAATGTTTCTAGAGAGTACACTGAGTTCGACCCATTGGTGGATCATTTGCCTCTATTTATAAAGAGTCAAGCTATGAGTACAACACAGCCGCCCCTTCAATAGGGGACGCCAAGTGTCGATTTTGTATATCATTTTGTACAAGTAGATTAATCTATTTATAAATCCCTAATCTATTGACTTGGCCACACAAGGTCACATCATCCACAGTACAGGCATAAAAATGCGTGTCACCAACGTGAATTCAAGACTTCTAAGACGCCAAGTGTCAATTTTGTATATCATTTTGTACAAGTAGATTAATCTATTTATAAATCCCTAATCTATTGACTTGGCCACACAAGGTAGCATCATCCACAGTACAGGCATAAAAATGCGTGTCACCAACGTGAATTCAAGACTTCTAATTAGGAGTTACGTCAGCTAAAATGGGTCATGATGACACGTGGATGATATTTAATCATTGCAGACCCATGATTGGATGAGAATGAGGTGCAAACATCATTGTTGCTACTTGTCGTTCTTAGGATGACTATATAGGTGGCGATGACATCATCCAAGGAACACATGTAGCAGGGTGTAACGATTATGTTTCTTGGATGATTGCGGTATGAGTGCAAGCTGAAGCGTATCTCAAAAAGTCGACCCAGAGGTCCCTCCTTAATTATGGTGGGTCATAGCTATTGTGCGAGTTCATACCCCAACATATATTATACGATGAAGTATCATTTGAGTGGATATCAATATGAATCCAAATCTTCGAATCACTCATGGTATAATCTTTTATATCCTAGGTCTTTCCGTTCCGTCAACTGATTTATGTTTTTCAAGTAGCGTTCAGATCGAATGACTCTATAAAATTAAGTCAATATTAGCACATATTATAGACTTGTAGTCATTTCTATTTTTCCATTGGTGAATCTTTAGAAGCTTTCACTTCGTCTCTGACCATCAAATGAAATGGGAATAACACGTCCTCCTCTCTTTGAAAGAAGTGGTGCTTTGCGTAATTCCCATATTTGAAAATAATTGTTTTCTCTATATTAGTATATCTTGAGAGTCAATTATTTTATATAAAAACTACTAAACTCAATCATTTACTGTTGTTACTCTTCAATTTTCAGTTAAGGCCTATCTCATAGAGGGTACTCAATTTGGATCGATGATCAATTTTTAGGTTTGTCGTAAATCTAATTAGTTACTTCCAATTGAGTAAATCAACATTTCAACCGGCACTCAAAACTAAAGTATTTTTTCATTTTTATAAGAACTTTCTATCAGAAACAATGTCCAAATATAGCCTCTACGGGATGTAAAGTATCTAATTTCACCATCCCTATAGCGTATGAGACAAATGTATGCATTTTGATGAGGGTCTTACTCTATGGTTAAGATTCTATGATATACGTCTTTTTCCATGTGTCGAAAATCAATTTCATGTTAGACACTTATGACCTTCCCATCTATGCCTCATGATAATGATTTCTTTAAAAATTGTGACCTTTACCACAATGATGATGTTCATAGACGAAATCATTTTGCGGATTGGATTCCATTTGACTATCTACAGTTCCATTACGTTNATTTCATGTTAGACACTTATGACCTTCCCATCTATGCCTCATGATAATGATTTCTTTAAAAATTGTGACCTTTACCACAATGATGATGTTCATAGACGAAATCATTTTGCGGATTGGATTCCATTTGACTATCTACGGTTCCATTACGTTTGATTGGGGTAGAAGTGCATAAATATATTACTGTGCTATTAAGTATTTTGATTAAGTTCTTTTTCGTATAAGGAGTGGAATAGAATAACTTGAGAAAACGTAATGACCAACGGTCTGTTATGCATTATATGTCCCCCAATAGGTCGCATTCTTCTACCATTTTTCGGAAGTTGATGACTTTTTTTAACTATTGGCGTGCATCTAATAACTATCGAACAACCAAATTCCAATTATGAGTAGGTCACTTTAACCATTCAGATATGGACGCTCATTGGGGATCCTCGTATAGGATGAATAAACAAATTCCAATTGAAATAACATCTTTAGGATAAACAAATACAACTTAGGAGGACTCTCAATCACATGAATAGTTGAATGTGCTCATCAGCGCTTGATAGGATCATCCAAGGCACATTAGAATGCCATATTCGTCCAATTCAAACTGGAGTTCTCACCCCAGGAGGATAGATATGTTCAGTTCTCCTGTACTTAGAAGAACCCAGAATGTGCAACATGTAGATATTAAATTTCAAAATGGTAACATAGGTAGACCTAGTCTTTCCATGCTTAATGGTTGCATTTGTATACATGTGAAGAGGTGACATTTTTCCCAAATTCAAATACCATGCCTTCATAACTGGCAACTTCCAATTAGAATCTAGTAGCAATGTTTATCTCATTATTATAAAATATAGAATTCAGTAATATACTTAAACTACTGTATGCTTTGCTGCAACTTGGAAGCTATGATCTATACTAATTGACGAAGTTCTCCAGTTTGTAACGCAAACTTGCGATGCCCTGACAGCACAGATGGAATGCTGATTGCCTGCATTATTGATGTCAAGTCATCGTTGTGAATCTTGGCTGCACTAAGTATTGTTTGCAGAATCTGGAGCGGATCACCATGGCTCACAACCAATACTGCACATCTACAAAATAGAAGAGACATCCAGGATTTGAGATCTGTTTTCAGCCAATGACAAGACCATGGAAAGATGTAGCGGGAAACGGCTTACAGAGAGATCCATAATCATGAATTTTGAAACACGTGTCATGAAAAAAACAATTTTAGACTTGCCTTGCTACATTCTCATTAAACATTTGCATATCTAATTTGAAATGGAACTAAAAATTTTACCTTCCATTGAAAATTCAAGTTCATTCCCTTTTTCTCTGAAGGAAAAGGTCTATTAACCTTCCCTTTTCGACTCCCCACTTTCCATTTTCAACCAACTTTCGGTTATGCTAAACATACCCTACAATGTCAATATGTTAATTTGGCAATACTGATTCTTACTGGACACTGAATGTGACAGTTAACTATATGAATACCTAAGTAGAAGAATTAGGCAGCAATAGTCGCTTCTACATAAGAGCATGTTAAATACCCTGTTAGAGCATCTCCAAGAGACTCTTTAAACATGAGATACTCTCTATTTTAAAGAGTCAATATATAAAATCATGCTCCAAGAGACTCTTTAAATTAACATTTTAATTTAGAGAGTGGGTTCTATAATTAAATGCATTCAAAGTGTTTCAATTTTCAATGTAAAAAAGCAATAAAATAATTTACAGAAAAGCTAGTTAAAATAAAAAATAAAGAAAAACAATTAAT
>CAIGRR010521006.1:0-13337 GCA_903798365.1 Fraxinus sp. 1973-6204
CACCCAAAAATGATGGTTCAATTGCCTTAGCCCCTGTTTGGTACACATTATTTTTTTCATTCTCATTCTTCTACTCATTTTCAACCACACATTCTTCAATAAAATAATACTTTCCATCACATCAATAACTTTTTCTTATTTTTCAATCACACATTTTCCATCAATCTGTTATTCCAGAATACATTCTTCCAAAATAATGTGGCTCAAACACGCCCTTAATTTACTTTTTTATAGGAGTCAAACATGGGAAGTATAACTTGCAAACAATCATAAAATATATCAATATAAGAGAAAATAATAAGTTCTTCAATTATTTATCGCGTAACTATATAGAATCTATTAACTAGAAGTAGAAAAACTTAAAAATCATCAATACTAATACGATCTTTTAGAGAATCATTGACATTATCTTCTTCGTCACTTTAAGTTTTTGCTCATTCTTTATCGTTATTTTCTACTTGCTATGGTGTTTTCTCCTTCCTCTGTTCCTTCTATGTAGGTAGAGAAGAGAGAATAAAATAAAAGAATCACTAGAGCATTTTAGCTTACAAAGAATTAGCCCAAAAAGCTAAGACCAGTAATTTGAGAGGTTTGGATAATGCAAGACAAGATGGTGAACAACGTAGTTGCCCTGAGTTGCTTGAGGTGTAGGCCTCGGTAATTGAGGTTTAAGCCTTAGAAATGGCACTTAAGGGACAGGGTTCAAGGCGAAAATCTCAAATAGTTTTTTTAAATGGATTCTATAGGGATAGGAATAAATAAAAAATAAAGATTCATGTTTTACATATTCAAGCCGGTTGATTATGGCTTAATTAGACCCTGCCCTTGGTATTGCCTGATGGAACGTACAACTACTGTGTGGTAAGACATGATTATACATGTGATATAGAACTCCATTTTGTTTTGTAGCCACTTGGGTATGAATCATAGGGTACAGCAATTGCATTGGGATGGATATAATGCCACCATCTATCGTTTTTATGTTAGTATAAGGAGCTAGCAATACTAGGATTATAAATGATATAAATGATACTTAAAGGCATCTAATTATAATTGTAGGCTGTAAGTGCAAAATTTCAGTTTTTTGAGCTTCATATTAGTGGCTGCCAAATGCCATTTTAGAAGCCTAGTTAAAGATTAGGTATTGAGAATGTTGTTTGGATAGGTGAACCGTGAAACTTGTTATGTGCACGTGTGCAACTATGTGTCAACAGATGTCCAGTTGCCTTACACTAAATGGAAGACATGCTCAATACTTAGTGATTTGGCGCCCTAATCAATATTTATATGACTTGGTTCAGATTGAATATCCTGAGATTGAAGACAATACAAAGCCACGTCACCGATTTATGTCTTCCTTTGAGCAGGTATATTGTCTTCTCAAATTCAAGTATTTATTTTGGCTTTTTAGTTGATTCTCTTCTTCCAAGACATAATTTTCAGCTAATGATGCGCTTCCAATTTACTGTCCACCTTTTCACACCACATGCAGAAAATACAAGCCTTTGATAAAAGATATCAGTTTCTCTTGTTTGCTGCTGAACCATATGAAATTATTTCTTTTAAGGTAAATTTGATCTCACTATTTGTGTGTAAGAAAGAAGGTTGCTTTGTCATCTGGATTTAATGGAATTTTAATCTTGGAATTTTTTAGGTTCCAAGTACAGAGATTGATAAATCAACCCCCAAGTTTTTCTCACACTGGGACCCTGACTCTAAAATGTTCACGGTATGTTCATGTTCCTCTTTTTAGTTTTTTTTTTCATTTCATTTTTCATTTTCAAGGTTTATAGCTTGTGTGTTTAACATTTCAATTTTGCTGTTCCTTTATCACGAATCTGACTTCGTGTTGACCGTTTAGATGCAAAAATAATTGATAAGAGCAACATGAATGTATACAGAAATTTTTCGAACTCCGCCACCTTTTATTTCACCCTTTTTATTTCACCTTTGGTTTTTGTAAACTGAAGGTTTTGCTGCATCTTAAGAGGTAGTTGATTAGGTTAGAAGATATGTGGCCAGCAAACTTGTTCTAATGATGTTGCATGACCAACATGCTTCTCCTCTTGCAAGGCAGGACAGAGAAAAATTATAATGCCTGATCTTCGGCTAAAATGCATTTTAAACTGGATTAGTATCTCCTCAGTTCTATATCTGACATTGTTTTGTTCTGATAACTGAACATGCAGCTGCAGTTATACTTCAAGACAAAGCCACCAGAGGCAAATAAACCTCCACCTCCTCCTGCTGCCAATGGGACCGCAGCTCCCGGTGCCCCTCCAAGGCCGCCTCCACCCCAAGATCTGCCCCCACCACCACCTCCTCCACAAGGACTCCCTCCCGGAGCATCTACTGGAAATGTTCCCAGGCCTTTGCCACCGCCGCCTCCTATGGCTAATGGCCCTCGCCCTATGCCTCCAGGTGCTAATTTACCTGCTCCACCGCCTCCCCCAGTTGGCAGTGGTTCAATGGCAAATTTTACTCCGGGCATGCAAATGGGAAGGCCTCCTATGCAGCCACCTCAAAGTTTTCCAGGGCAACAAATGCATGGCCAGGGGGTACATCCTCCCCCTCCACCTCCCAACATGGGTTAACGAGTCTCGTGCATTCCTTTCCATAATATGCATACGAGGAGATTTGCAGATTTTTTATTATCGTGATTTTTTTTAAATATGAAAATGGAAGTTGGATGAGTGTAAGTACAAAGCAATTGATGAAGTGTCTTTCAATCTATTAACTGTAGACCAAAGTTGTACCAAAATATTATATTGTCCTCTCCGTTATTATGTTTCTTCAAATACTTGACCAAATGTGTTTGAAGATGACTGTTTTTGTTAATTTCTCAGTTTGTTTTGAGCAAGAAAAGCGACAAAAAAGGCAATTCATTTAACAAAATGTGCATGAAAATTTGGACATTGTGGCCACATGAAATAAGGGGCAAGACAGATCTGCTTAATGACAATACACGAAAGTACAATTCCCCCAGTTAACCAAATATTGAAATTTAAACACAAACATGAAAACTGAAAACAATTGAAATGTTGAACTTCAACGGGGCACTAGAAGCCAGGAGAGACGATCAATCAGGTCTTCTATCTTGCCATAGCATGAGGTGGAAAAACCTTCCGAATGAATTCTAAAAAGCGCTGAGAATAAAATGTAGGGTCGACTACGGAGATGGACACTGAATCAAATTGGATAGATTTATATGCATGTTCGATCTTCTTACTTACGTTGTACTCTTGCAATATGTCGATGATACCCAAATACAAGACAACATCGTACACCTGGTGAAATATATGAGTGTCATCTTTTCCGGGGATATGCTCTGCTCTTGCTGGCATATTCACTCCAAGCTGGATTTGGAGTCTGTTATAAGGAAAAACCAAGAAATCAAAATGTAAGAAACTAAAGTTTAGAGAGAACTACTTTCGTATCTTCTTAAATTCATAACCCAATCTTCTCAAGGCATTGATAGCTTTTCTTTCAGAAGTATTTAACTGAGATAACAAAACTCCCATTTATGCTTTCAGATGTGCGACTGATGCTTTTAGTCTTAGCGGCTCCTCAAACTTTTGCCTCTCATTGATACACTTTTGAACTCCAAAAAATTGTGGCTTAATTTAGCTCATGTGAAAAGATAAGGATGCACCAGTTGTTTTATTGATGGGATTGCATATCAATGACAACAATGCACTTGTTTTTGCAAGAACTTAAAGCAGCAATACTGAGAATTTTTACAGTAAAGTTGCATTGAAATACCTTGCTGTACCGGGAAGGAGAAGATCCACTTCTTCATCCCCAGTTGCAGATGATGCTCGCAACCGGCCACCTCTAATATGGGGGCCCGTAACAACACTACCATCATCATCACCTCGAGGGACCAAAACAAGGCCTTGTGGAGATATATTATCTTCGATAGACTCTGAGGTGGTAAAATCACCAATTGAAATTAATAAGCCTAGAATAAACACAACTTTGAAAATGCAAAAAATCAGCTATGAGTAATATAGAGACTATTAGTAATGTTATTGGTTAAATGGACGAGACCTAGGACTTTTGCTTCTTTATTATTTTCGCAAGTGCTTTTAACATTTCAAAGATGAATACGATCACGTGGCCTCCCTCCTCACATTTATCCAACTATCTGTTTCTCTATTACATGGGATGTGAACCCTACCTTCTGCCACTATTCCCAGTCCATCCGCTGACATATGCTGACTGTAAGACATACGAGAGTGGAGGTGTTGGGGTGCTCGGTAATGAACACCTAGCAAGAGGCTGTAATCCATTATGTGCTGTGCTTCCAAGAATTTGCTATCTATTTCAATCTGCCTGCATATAATAGAACTAGTGAACATCACAAGTATGTAAATAAAAATACTAAATGAGAACTTGATGCAAGGTGTTCTTGAAATTAACATCACGAGTACTCAGAAAATTGGGTTCTAAATCACCACTGCTAGACTGTAATTACACTTTGGAGGCTTCATCAAAAAATGTCCAGAGAAGAAAATCACCCCTTTGTCCATTGCAATTGAGTTGCTTCAGTTAGATTTATTGAGATTGAATTACGCCTTACGGATACAAGTATTCCTTCAAGAATATTATGTTACAGCATGTATGCCGCTATAAGAAACTAAACTGATACTCACATGTTGAGTTCTCATCAGAGTACGCTACAATGAAAAAAGTAGTACTTTCTGGCAGCTAAGACTTTGAATATAGCGAAGGCATTACTTTAAGTCTATAACATGTTTCATTGAGGTAAATTACAAACAAGACATCGATAAACTTTAATTAATAATGAGTTGGTGACTCACAGCATTGCTAGTATGGACAAACCACTGCGTACTGTCAGCATGTATAAAGGTAAATGAATACGAATTCCCACTTACTGTAGGAGGGCATCTTGCCAAGAAGGTTCCAAATAAAAGCAGTAATTTAAATCCAGGTCCTTAAGAATGGTGTTTTCATCGATTTCAACCTTATCTGCAGAACGTCCTAACGAAGAACCTTTCAAATCGAACCTTCGATGAATCCTTAACTCTGTGCAGAACACATTTCCCATCACCACAAAACGAAACTGCAAAGCAGAAAGAGGTGAATAAATATTAGCCTATTGTTTGAGAAGGCCAAAGTAACTTCAATCAAAATACTAAGCCCATGTTTGGCCCCCATTTTCTAAAAATCATTGTTTTCAAACTCATTTTCAACCACATGGGACCCACAACTTTTATCAACTTTTCAACCACACATTTCATTAACTCATCAAAAACTACTTAAAATCTGATTTTTATCTTAACCAAACAGGAACTAAATGTAAAGATGTATTTTCCTGAGACAAGTTCTCCGGGAGCAGTAGCATGCATTACCTTTTGACCACTAGAAGGCTTAATCCTGTGAAGACCAAAAAATTTAGTCATGAGAGTATTCTCATATGTGCGTACATGGCGATGATAGTCTGGAAGCATCCGAAGTAGAACCTACATGTGAGATCACCAGTCATTATCAATTTAACAAAACTCAATATAGGAAATGATAAAAATAAGGACAGCATAACTTAAGATAATATAATAGGTGCAACTGAAAATGGCACCCAGTATAATTATAAACATCAAACAAGAGAGCAGTACCTGCTATCCAAACTCAAACTTAAGCAACTCGATGTAACAAAATGAAACAACTGAAAGCTTAATAAGTGAAATTGTTATATTATACTTGAGTGCAACCCTGAAAGAGATAGACGTTGGAATACTAACATGGATCTTCTCTTCCACATCTTAAGTAGAGAAGTCCATCATTTGGATGGTCACAGACAGACTATTTACCTACCATTCGGAGGTCTTAATAATAGTTTTCCAAATTTTAATTCTCCTGAGAAGTAGTTATTCTGTTTATACCAGTCCTTTTTGAAAATATCTCTTTTAAGAGTTCCGTTGTTAACCCTACTTTGATCCTTACTTTTATATGTCCTTTTAAGGCACAGCTTTTCAAAAACTAATGACAATTCAGGTAGTTCCTTGCGTTCTTGATATATTCAGGAGTCCAGAAGCAAAAATATTCCAAGAGAAGTTTAATCTTTACAGAAAAATTTCCTTTTCTACCATATCTTTGAATATCTTTGACAATTAATATCAAATCGATATAGTTCAAACCCAGTTCTTCAGCAAGGCTTCAACATGTAGCTTGAGCTCAACTTAAACCCCATAGAGGAGTTCAAGGTTTAGCATCCATCTAAAATCAGTTGATTTAATTGGGTTTTCTGTTGAAAATCCAGCCAGTTTAAACAATCAAGTGTATGGTGAAAGGAGAGAATTTCATAATTAAAAGTTCAAGCGAATGATATCCTACTTTGTGAAAATTGTTTTAACAAATTCCTCATGCATCAAAACTTCCCTGGCTAACCCCCCAACCCGACTACCAAAAAAAAAGTTCAGCATTTAGAAGAATCCAGACAAGAACTAAAAACCAATGAAACCAGAGCAGGTCAGTGAGAATCGAAATATCGAACCTTAACTTCAGATTTTCGCAGTGTCTTGATCATGAAACGATCATCTTGAGACAGGAAAAATACACTACCACTTTTCCCAGGAGAGGAAAGTTCCCTGAGAGCATCATTTCCACATATGGACATCATGTAGTCAGCAGCATCAATCTTAAACATCGCTCTCAGATTTCTGCAAGGAAAAAAAACTAACCTTTTGAGCTTCAGAAAGAATGCATATCAAATTTACAATGAAAAATTAATACTATTATAGGACAATAGTCATACTTTTAAGATGCCAAGTATGAAAAGGGAAAATGAAAATAAAGGAGAAAAAAGAGGGCAAAAGGTAATCAAGTGACGTAATATTGAAGAAAAATGAACTTTTTTCTATTCTACCCATGCAAAGACAATGAAACGGTGAAATTACTCCAATATTGTGTAGAATTCACCAAGTATGACAGTTACTGCAAATAAGAATGGGAGAGGTACATATAAGACAATCATATGTCTAATGAATCATGAATGTACTCAAAGAAAGACCATGTGATAGTATTTTAAGGTATGAAGAAAATGACAATATGACAAATGAAGCTACTCCAAGATTGTTTTCAGACTGCATGAAGATAAAAAGGAAACAGATAAAAACAAGTAAGATAAACAAAAAAAGGACATTTCATAAGTACAAATAAGCAAGGAAATCACAATGATACTCATAGAACTGTGGAGGAGTTTGATACTGGACGAAAAAGAAAGTCACAACTAACCTGAAAACCATTGGGCAATAATCTTTCCACCTGAAATCCTCTGACTGATGTGGAGGTGACAGTTGTGACCCCTCTTTAGGAAAATTCATCCAAAAGCTGGCATGAGGGCCGAAATCAGTATCCCTAACGTCTCGCCTTTGTATGGGAGTAATTTTTCCCACAGTATATCTGCCAAATTCAATACTGAGTAGTTGGAATTTGCATAAAGGATAAAAGTCAATATGATACAAATTGACGTGCCAGCAACTTTAATTAGCAAATATGCATCATCTCAAGAAATTAAATATAATGACGGACAAAGAATCAATCATATCCAAACATTTTGGGTCGCATATGAAGCAATCTGTAAGCATATAATTGAACAAAATCGTATTCACCAATGTAAGAGGAATTTTATCTTATATATGTGCACATCAAACTTAAAAGACATGGATCACTTCTTAACATAATTTCTTTTGTAATTTTTCCATGCCACAGATAAATAGTATATTTCTATGGCAGTAATGCTCAGTTATGTGGATCTTGATTATCATAGAATTATTGACACTTGACTCTAAAAAGCATTTTAAACCCTGAAGGACTTGCCAACATGTTAGCTGATTTAATATGACATAACAACTGTACTTGGATCTGTTAGCAAATACTCCACTCCATTTGTGAAAGATCATTTGATTCCAATCCTGGATGACCAAAAGGCGATTCTTCTTTCATGATAACGCAGTTGGATTTTTTCACAATTGGTTCTCCAAATAAAGAAAGAAAGTAAAAGGGTTATATCCCTACTGACGACACATTCTTAGAAACATCTGGCAGTCAACATAAATAAAACAACTCACAGATGTATGAAGACAATAGTTTGGTAGAGAACATCTACACAGTTTTCAGATAGGAATTAAAAATAAAAACTCACTAGACAATTAAGATGACATTTTAATGAAAATAACGCATGTATTGACAAAAATATCCACATAAAAAGAGATGCAAGGTCTGATTAGAATGAATGTATGAAAAAATAAGAATGAAAGAACCGCCTGAAGAGATGATGAAGCCATCTGCATTGGTGAAGAAGGTCCATGTACCTGATCCCAAGCTGTAGACTTAGCATCAAATCATAACTCCTGTGGCCTTTAATAATTTGTTCTCCAGGCCTTTTTATCTCCCTTGCAAGTTTCTTTTGCCTCCTTTTTGCGCTTCTGGATGATTGTGAAAAACGATTGCTTAATACAAGCTCGCTGATTAGGACCCCTTGCATGTATTCTCTTTCCAATATTGGAGGATTTATGTCATCCTCATAAGCTCCACCTTCTAAGACAGACTCGGATATGCTAGAAAAATCATGTCCAATAACTTTCTCAATGGATACTTCTAGACTCCAACGTCTTTCCAGAGAAACATTTGTAGTGCGAGATTGTTCAAGATTTAATAAGTTTCCGTTAGAAATTTTATCAGATGGATTCCTATGAGAACCGCGGTTCCCACCAACCTCAACATCTTCCATATCTACTGATGTAGCATGATGAATATGGGAAACTTGATTCTTTTTTCTCAAATCCGGAAGCAACCCTCGTTTCCTCAAAGCATTGAGGTATAATTGCTGGACAGCTGGAAGCCTGCTTCCTTTTGGATAGAATGTTCCTTTTCCATCCTTCAGGCCACGGGTCCAAGTTCCAACATAGTAGTCACCGTTGCTCCATGTGTACATTCCAAATCCATGCATCATGCCGTTTAACCAGCTTCCTTCAAAAGAGTCCCCATTGGTCCAAGTAAAAGTTCCCTTGCCTGACATTTTCCCCCCCTTCATAGTTCCCAAATACAAATTTCCATTAGCCCACGTATACTTACCAGGCCCTTCTGGGGTTCCCCGCATCCACGAACCTTCAAATACATCTCTATTAGGAAATATTTGATATCCCAAACCATGTTTGAGATTTAACCTCCACCGACCCTTATAGGTCATATTGTCCGGTCTAGTATAAGTTCCCGTGCCATGCATATAATTACTTGAAAATTCACCTTCATAAAGAGCACCAGATGGCCATAGAAGTTTCCCATATCCATTCCTCATCCCGTAGTTCCACTTACCCTCGTACTTGCAACCATTTGACCAGATATAGCTCCCAGAACCCTCAGGTATATTGCCCAGTAGGGATCCAGAATAAGATTCCCCATTGGTTAATAAGATCTCTCCAGTTCTAAAGCTAGTGGTTTCAGAAGAAGCACAACAAATCTCCCCAGTTAATTCAGCGAGATACCCTTTGTCATTGGATAATTTAGTATCAAGAGATTTTGTTCTATCAGATAATGACAGTGCCCTTTCAACACCATCAACGACGAACACTGGGACAGACATGCATAATGCCAAAAAGTTTTCCGTTCCAAACACAGATGGAAATCACCTGAATGTCCTCATAAGGTAGAAGAATCTAGATTTCCTGTCTTCAATCCTTTGGAAATAGACATAAACATCACCAGTTAAGTCTTTTGGGCATAAAAGCATGATAGATTTCAACAAACCACAAAATTTAACAAAAGCCACTTGTTCCCGGAGATGGATTTATCACTTACCTGTAGGTCAAATAAATTTTTATGACACTCTGCTAAAGAGATACATGTGGTTTACAATGCAACAAGGAAAGGAGAATATAGAGGATGAAAATGAATTTGCTAGCATGCCAGAACATGAATAATAAAAGAAGCTATCAAAATCCCAATATAAATTTCATAATCAGAAGGCATTAATATCACATGTGAAGATAACTGAGAGCAACTAGTGTTTCGACATATCTGTATAGTAAAAGAAAAAAGAGCGTTATTTGAACTACAGACATCTATTAGTTGAATTCAACATACATATGAAAGAATAAAAGCATATTCTAGAGACGCGTGTGCTAATTATGAATAATTGTTACTGCAACTTCACATTAAACGAGAGCATTGCATGCGCAAGTGAATCCCATCAATGACATGGCAAGGCGAATGACACGGGATAAAAATGACAAATCATGTTGAGGCCTCGGCTCAGCAAAGGAGAAATGTGAGACTAGGTGACATAGGAAGCAAGAACTGCGAATGACAAGATAACGCCAACCAGTCATGACTAGACCAAACAAAAAGCAGCTTGACAGCAAGACCATTCATTCTGCAAATCTGATCCATTCCAACAGACACTCAGCATATGCAAAAGACAGGGAAAGAGCTTATCAATGAGCAGGTCAAAGCTCGACCGAGACAAGAAGGGAACAAGTTTCCGTGGAAGCATGTCTGAAGGAACAAGTTTTAAGGATGGTTAAACCAGCATTCTATAAATCCCAATTGAAGGGATTCGATTAAGGCAATGGTTCCCCTCTTCCATCTATACTTCCCCCTCCCCAAAGGTCATTCCCTCCAATGGTAACCAACTGCCCAAAGACAAGAAGGGTAGACCTAAAACTCCCCTTCAAATTTATTACTTTCACATTCGTTCCAAGAACAACGTTCTAACTTGACCAGGTCAAATTGGCAGCTGAACTCCATCCTCTCTTCGGCTCGGCTGTCTTACTGTCTGGCCGTATGTCGTGTAGACTAAACAATGTCTATTTTGCAAGCATCCATTTGTAAAGGACCAGATATCCTCCCGATGTAAGGGCCAAATTAGGCGGAAAATTTTCGAACGAAGAAAAAGTGACCCAAGTTCCAAAAAAAACGAACAACCAAACATCAACAGAAAGAACAAAAGGACCATGAAATAAAACAACAATAGTTTAACGATCTTACAAACTTAATGTTTGCTTGCCATGTGAAATCTTACTGTCTCAATGAGAGAATTGAGATTAAACTCTTGTTTCGGTACGTTGACTCCTTCTCAAGCTACAAAATTTTCTTAATGTTTCCTTCCAAAATTTGAACTTTTCTAAAAAAAAATCTATAATAGTAGAGAGAGAAGAAGGCTACCTTGAATGCAAAGAAAAGGGAGAGAAGAAAACCAGAGTCAAAACAGAAGGTGAAAAAGATTATGTTTTTCCTTTTTCAGTTAATTTTGAGCTCTGATGGATTTGATTATGCCAAAAGGAGAAACGAAATCCGAACACTTTAACCGAAGCTTCTTAAAATATAATAATTGTTCAATAATATAATATCTTCTTCAATTAGCACTAATATTTTTTTCTGAATGGAGCAGAGCAGGTGAGTGAGGTTACAGATCAATGTAATCCAAAATTAGTCGATCAAAAATCTATAAACCTTGATAGATCTTGTTGATATACAGGTATAATCACACTGTGATAATTTTAAAAAATAAAATAAAATTCATAGGAATTATCAAAAATCTATAAATCTTGATAGATCTTGTTGACATACAGGTATAATTACCCTGTGATAATTTAAAAAATTAAAAATTAAAAACTAGAAGTCAATTTGAAATTATTGTTCAGGTAGTGATTTTGGTTTCCTAAAGTAATTTAGTTGTTTTATTCTCAAACCTAAATAATATCTTAATTATTGTACTATATTTGGTGGGGATTAAAATCAATTTTTTAATAGATTTTGATAAAAGTAAATGAAATGTATGGTTGAAAAATCGTAAATTCTATCAAACATATGATTACAATTAATTGTTAATTTTGACTTAAACTAAAATCTAGATTTCAAATCCTACCAAACAAACATGAGCACGTTAGAAAATTGATAAAAACGTCAAATGGGGTCCTCTGTGTAGCACTACACCAACCCATTGTGCAACAAGGAAACACTTGGTCTATGGGTCATTCGGGCCCACCATAAAATCAAGGGAAAAATTCAAAAGTTAGGTGTTAATTTTGACACAATTCAATTTTCAAATGTCAAGTTTCAAAATGCAAAACTCAGATATTTATTTATTAATTGAAAATATTTTTATTAATTAATTATTAAATAAATTTAATTCTAATATAATATAATTAACTCACCCCACATCCACCAACCTATCGTTTCGGAGACTAATTCGGCGATCGTTCCGACCACCACTCTTCTCCGACGACTATTTCGACGACCGTTTCGACGACTGCTCTGATNATTATTAAATATTTAATTCTAATATTATATAATTAACTCACCCCACATCCACCAACCTATCGTTTCGGAGACTAATTCGGCGATCGTTCCGACCACCACTCTTCTCCGACGACTATTTCGACGACCGTTTCGACGACTGCTCTGATTCCGCCAATTATTCCGGCGGTCACAGTTCAAAAATTTTATAGGTCACAATTAATTCGTTTGTCACAGATTTCAAAATTAGTTGGTCACAGATCAAAATTTACAGATCACACAGTCACAGATTTCCAAATTAATTGGTCACAAATTTTTTTACGGTAACAGATTATATAATTTTTAGGCCACAGATAAAAAAAATGAATGTTCACGGATTATATTTTTAGTCACAGATTACCGAATTTTAAGGTCACAGATTATATTTTTAATCACAAAACCAAAATCACAAACACTCTTCATCCCGTCGCAACTGCCACAACCATCTGTTTTCTCCTAAACTTTAGCTCCGCCGACACCACCGCGCAGCCACGACCTCCCCTTTCTACAGTCAACAGAAACTCATACAAAGAAAAAAAAAAACAAAGAAAACATACACGGTCACCCGCCGCGCCGCAACACCTGATTTTTCCCCAAACCCCGCAACAGCCACAACCACAACCACCCACAAACCTCGCTGCAAAACTTCCAGCGAGCCCACCATCATCTGCGCCCACAGTACACACACACACACACACACACACCCACTGGCTGCACATACTCACCGAACGGCACACACCCCACGAACGCCAACGTCACGTCGCTGCTCCATTCAAAGCAGCGTCGAGCGGCTCGCGACGCTGCTTTGAACGACGGTAGCGTCGATGCCGTTCGCAACAGTGTTGCTGCGAACGGCGGCCTACTGCGAACTGTTCAAAGCAGCGTCGGATGCAGAGAGACAAGGAAGAGAGTGGGAGGGGAAGGGGGAGGAAAGTAGAGGGAAAGGGAAGAGTAAGGGTAAGGGAAGGGAAGGGGAGAGGAGGCGCGAGAGAGGGAGAGAGGTGAGGGAGTTGATAGTGATAAATTAGGGTTAGGGTTTT
>CAIGRR010521013.1:0-10720 GCA_903798365.1 Fraxinus sp. 1973-6204
TTTATTTATATAATCATACGGGCCAAATCGGAACAAACTGCGACCCGTGACCCGTTTGGGCTCAACCCGGATGGGTCAGCTGGTGGGCCTGGGTTGTAGTCCAAAATTGTGGGCCGGCCCGGAATCCGTAGCGGGCGGGTTTTTTTTTTTCACTCGGGCAGTTACCGGGCTCATATGTTGACGGGCTGGTCCGGCCCGGACCACCCGGATTGACACCTCTACTCTACTTCAATAGAAAAGAGTGCAATAGATTCTTGTTTGCAAAATATCTAAACAACTGAATTGTATCCAAGAAACACATGTGAATTTGGTCGATATTTGATTATCAACATTATCTAATAGAATAAGAGAAGGTAAGCTAGAAGAGAGGAAAATGTCTTTGAAGTAATAGGCCAAAATGAAGTGTGCCACATAAATAAGGCGTCTTTGAAGTAATAGGCCAAAATGAAGTGTGCCACATAAATAAGGCGTTTAACGCACATAGTGTTGATCACATGTTTGTTGGTGCATAATTTGAGAGAGTTTATTTACATGATCTCGTGAGCACAAGATATTATTGCTAGGGTTTCGACGCTTTTATTTCAGGTATTGGAGATCGGATCTGGCTTGGGTTGGCTTAGGTACGAATTTTGGCATCATCAAATCCTTTTCAAATATCAATTAGAAAAAAGTCAAGTGTCTGAAAAAAAAAAAGGAAAAAAAAAAAAGTAAAAAACTCATTTTTTTCACAATGTAAATTCCTCCTACCGACAGTCATATCCCATGAGCATCTCAGATTCTCAAAGAGCACGCTCAACTTCGTTTATCATTTATTGCTATTTTGTAGGTTAACTAAATAATTACAAGTTCGAAAGCAGCATTTTTTACTCACTTTCAATAACGTGAAATGGATTCTATCAAAAAAGTTTCTAAAAAAAAACTTAATGAGATAAAATGTACATACCTACATGATAGGACCGTCCACTCAACTCATGACATGTGGCCATTTGTGTCATAATTAATATTTACTTATTACCCACTCAAATGACGACCCATATCCTAATTTAGTTTTCAACTTTTTACTCTATTTTGATCATCTCATATTTATCTTGGACTAACCCTCCAAATGAATGTAATAATTTAATTAGCTACTATTTGTTTGGGCTCTATTTTAGTTTATCTCATTTTTCTCTTTCTTCATTTTCAGTCACATTTTTCAATAAAAAAATATTACACGTAAATTTAAAACTTCACTTATTTTTTAATCACACGTTCTCCAAAAAATTACTATTTCAACATATATATATATATATATATATATATATATTTCCAAAATCTCATTAAAATGAAGGCCAAACAAGGGTATATTAAACTAATAGTCCAAAATTAAAACATTTATTTTGTGTAGTAGTTTACAATCCAAAAACTGCCTTGGCTTGTTTATTTATTATGAAATTACATTATCTTCAAAGAACAAATACAACTTTTGCAAATTCACTATAGAAGAATTGTTATACATTTCTCTCTGTGGGAATAAAAATAGACAAATAAACTAATAATTGAGCAACAACGAAGATACATATTTACAAGGCTTTACAATATATTTTCATTGTTGGCAAAATCCAAAATAATTTCACTATAAAAATGATAAGATACACAAAAACACACAAATAAAAGTCGATATCGAGGGATAGAAAAAGTATAGAGTAATGTTATCTATCATCTGTCATCATCAATTTAGGAGCCAATCTCTACTCTCTTTTTTTATTGTATTTTCTCTATTACCGTCGAGCACTCGTTATATAGCATCTATCCTCTTTTCCATTTATTATTTCTATTCCCACTTGGAAGCAAGCCACATGTGGTACTTTTTTGGTCTCCTAATGTCTTTAGCACTATGTACGTGGATTAGGAAATAGGAAAGAATGTTCCAACAATTCACCCTCTTTAAATATATAATTAATGACGTCGTTTATTTAAAATTTATATGTCAGTGTGTAGTTAGCTATCATCAGTAGATATTTTGTCGAGCATATACTTTAGAAAGTGTTTATAAACAAAAAGAATTTAATGATGAATAAGTAGGTAATACTTGTGTAAATAAAAATGGACTCGGTATTTATAAACAATGTGTATAGTTTTCAATTAAAGTTTCGGATAATTTTTAAAATACAATTTTTTTTAGTTATAATAGTCATGATGTCATTATATCATTTGTTACGAACTTACAACTCTACCTATAAAGAACATGATCTCCCAATTGAATGCCAAAGTAATCAAAATTTATATTGATAGCATCTCCTACACACATATTAGCATGCACTATCAATTTTCTTGTTCGTTTTAAACTATTTTCAATATGAAAATACTAACTTGCTCTTCAGAACATAATAAGTAGACACTATACTTGCCACTGTCAAGCTATTGAAAGCAAAAGAGGTCCAAATAATTGACAATAGATTCTTAGTACTACACCTTTGCTTCTACCTTTTCACTTCACATTCTATTTATTCGAAGGTTAATGTCATTTGTACGCCTTCTGTGTACATCATTGTTGACATTATCCAACTTGTCAACAAATGATTGGACAAAAAAAATTTGTTTTTAAACTGTCCAATGATATGTTATCACGTGATAAAATATAAAACTTGGTGTACACCAAGCATAATTGTTCTTCGAATGGTACTTATTCCCATATTTATAACGTGATTTTCTAGTTACTTTAGTAAAGCACAATGGTGTACGTATCCAAAGGAATTGTAGAAACATGACATGACTTAAATCGCTTTACATTTCTAATCAGAATATACGTAATCTCGAGAACACGATAACATAAACAAAATCAACCCCTTAAAAGCCATATACTTCATAGTGTTAATATAACATGGTCCTATGGAATTTGAAACCACAAGAATCAAATGATTCAACATTCCACTTAGGCATCAAATTAATGATGATGCGCCACCAACAACAATGAAATATATTGAGGATCTTTATGTAGGGTCATTCATCACCCCTCTGACAATTGATAAATTATTTGCTCAACCATTTTGTATTTTGAATATTTTGTTCACCTCATTCACTAAGCATAGTTTTAAGATTAATTGAGGAAATTAACTAGCAAAATAATGATAAAGAACTAAATTATTTTGTCTCAATGTAAAAGGTTGTATAGTATAAGATGTCAGGGAAAATTGCAGCCATTGTCTTCAACTTTTATCCCTTAATTCACTATAATCTCAAGTGGAATAGCTTGCCAAATCAAGAGTTTCTATGGAAGTGTTCTGGTGCCTGGTGGCATTTCTCTTTGATTGCTGTTTACTGATTAGTTGTACTAACAAAGCTCTTATCTTGTTACTTTATGTTTTGGTCTCATTTAATCATTTGATTAATCCTTACTAGAAATATCTTAAGAAGAAATTGTTTGTCATGAATATTACATAAATTTTAAATAATAATAAAAAAAAAATCAAAGATAATGGTTTCAATTAATTATAGGGCACCAGGTTTTCAATTGAAACATGTGATTGTGGTCCTTACATCAATGCTAATATGTACCATCTGTTTCCCCATATGTATAGAATATTAATGTCTTTTCAAGTGGGGTGGTGTTTTTTATTGCCAAAGCGCAAAGATTGCAACTTATGAAAATATAACTTCTTTAATGATCCCACGAATGACTAACCTAAAAATCCTATCTATAAACTTAGTGCTCAATGATAACAAGTAGAATGTCGTATCAAGGGAAAGTTGTTAAATTGCAAACAAACACCTTGATTTCAAAATTGGTGTAATCAAACTAGTCACCACCTTGCATAGCACAATAAGAGAAAATCCCGAAGGTTTAACACATTCCTCTCGACAAGATGGAACATCAATTCTCTATATGACATCATAGCTCAAGAAGCTCAAATGAGTAAGATTCGATGCGCCTAAAACTTAAACGAACAATCAGATTAAAGATTGGTGTTCAAATGAGCCGTCATCTTGTATGAACATATAAATTCCATTTTGATTATAAATTACATACAAGTGACTTTACATGTAAATAAATAGGTTTTTGGCGAAAGAATTTCAATGTACATAAATTAATTATTTGAAAGTATAGAATAGCTATCTTAACCAAACATGCATTTAAATCAACATACTCTTTTGAATGAAAAAAATAAATAAATCATAATGAAATAAGCAATTTTCTCTTAATCACGAAATTGATTTTTTGGACCTCTGGTAGGCTGTAGGAGTTTACTTACGTAAGCAGATCGTAAGAACCTTATCTTTATTGATATGAACACTGTAATATACATAGGGCATTATATTCACATGAATATTCTACCACAATATTAAGCCCTAATCTATAGCTTGTCCCCACATATTTCTTGCAAAGGAGTACAGCAATTTGGTATATTTTTCTCTCCTAATTAACCCACAAAATCAACTATATGATGAAACTAATAGACAGCGCATGGTACTTTGTAACATGGATGCACTGATGAGGCTAATTAAACACTGTTCTTCTCTATATGTTCTATATGATCCCGCCCCTCGCGTTTGATCACGACAAACTTATTGATCATTCCCCGTCTCTAACGTGTTCAAGACGTTAGTCATTTCGACGTTGTTGAAACAATCGAACCCGAAGTCATGAATTCCGAAATCTTGACAGTCCAATAGCCATGAGCAGTTTTCGTCCCACGATGGCACAAATAAGTTATCTAAGTTCGGCTGATCCGGTGGAAACTCCCACGGGACATCGTTAACTAGAGGAGGGTCATCTTCGAATAGGCAAGTGATTAAAGGGTCATTTTCTAGAAAATTGGATTCATCAGATGAACAAGTGTGATCAGTTGGTGAGGTGGAGTTTTCATCTGAACTGCTGGTAATGCCATTATTAGTAATTTCTTGTAACTGAACCAGGTTTTTGTCTGAATCAGGCAAATTTTCTAGTGCATCAGAAATAGATTTTTCAGTTTCCTTCTGAAGTGGTTCATGTGTAACTGGATCAATTCCCATTTTCAGAAGTTTTTTCTTGATATGTGTATTCCAATGATTTTTAATCTCATTGTCTGTTCTTCCAGGCAATCTTGCAGCGATTTTGGACCACCTAATGAATAAAAACCAAAAGTTTTGTTAATAATACGCAATTATCATAACGTATAAGAAAAAAAAGTTGTACCACTCAATGCATTGTTTAGGAGTACTTGATATTTTAAACGCAAGAGAGTAAAATATATAGTTTTAAGTGAAGTATGAGACACGTGGTAAATAAAAACTACGGAAAAGACTTGACGAATAGACACACAATCAGACGCGATTAGACAGAAGAATCATGATTGGTGTTATTCAATCTAGCATACGAATGCAATAACACCAAAGAGATAAAGCAAAGCATATATTTACCAAACAAAAGCTGCTTGGATTGGCCATTACTCAGAAGTTATAGGAAAGGTTTGAGCCTTTGAGGTGCATAAGTAAACTTTCCTCACCAAACATCATTTTTTAATTATTTGAACTTATCACATAAAAGCTCCATTATTTTAAGTAATTTTCGGAAATTTAAATAAAAAATATTTCACTTTTTTCCTCCTTTTTTTACATGAAACACACCAAAATGTTAACTAGTCATCCGAAGCAAAATAATTAATGCATATTTTGTATTGAATAAATCTCAATAATATCACATGTAGTGTCGAGTGTCATCGAATCCTCTATATACTAAGCAGACCATGCTCTAGTATAAAAGATACAATGCATAGTTTACCTATTTCCAAGACAAGCATGAAGATCAATAACCAGTTTCTCCTCAGCTTCGGTAAGAAGACCACGTTTCAAGTCGGGACGGAGATAATTCGTCCACCGGAGTCGGCAGCTCTTTCCACAACGACGAAGTCCAGCCAGCTTTGGGACGGCCCTCCAGCAGCATTGGCCATTAGTGAGGATGAAATTAATGAGTTTCTTGTCTTCATCAGCCGTCCATGGCCCCTTCTTCACCCCGAGTTTGTCACAACAAGGTTGTCTACCCATAATTCTATTTCTCCAATGAAAACTATGCTAAAACTCAAAAGTCCTCTCACCCACCTTTATATCCTACCAAACCATTACATAAAGTTGTCGAATTTGTTTCTTCTATATTATAATATAGTGTGTGTGTAGGATTCAAGGGCCCACCATTGGTTTTCTGAAAGCTACTGATGAACTACAAAGCCTGTTATCTAAGGGTATCTCTGCAAGGTGGAGATAGTGAATGATGGGGTGACCCAAAGACAAAGCTACATCTAAGCACCCCCTCACCTCACCCACCCCACCCTACCCCACCCGAAAAAAGAAAAAAGTAAAAATAAAAAATAAAAAAAATAAAATAGTTCTTCCCATATTGCTACACAAGGGCACCCTGTGATTGCAATCTTACTCAACCATTCCATCACTCATTTCGTCATCACCACGTTTAAAATGTCTCCAGATAAATTTAATTATATATGTATTATATTCGATGATTATTTTATAAATAAATTCCACGTCTTGATAAATTTTAGATTGATTGAGTGAATATTTTTTCTCCATTCAATTCGATTTGGTACCGTGCTTCGTTATGTGTATTGTTTATTTGTTACATGAAAAATACTACAGTGATGATGAGAATACTTATAATTTAGGTACATAGATGGTATAAAAAAAAAAACTAATTATGATGTTTGATAAATTTCCTTGCTTACATGAAAAGTTATTTGGTCCTTGGTTTGCGGCAAAAAACCAGATGAAAAGAAAATATTACTTTCATATATATATTTTTTTTAATAAACCCTCCATGCAAACGAAATATTTTTTCTTATAGAAACAATATTAAAATACAAATTTAGAAGAGGATGCATGACCAGACAAAGTAATTATTTATTTATTTTGTTAGTTCCCAATTTTTTTTATCAATCAAAATATAGTTAAATTATTTACTCAATTTGGAGTAACTGCAACAAGTAATTGGTAAGTAAAAAACACTGTTCATGCACAATTTTATTTTATTTTTTTTCCTTTTTTTCCCTGAACATTCTATTTAGATTTTTTTTGGTTCAAATGTGTATGGCTAGGTGGGGATTTCGACAAAGTAATACACTATAATAACAAAAAAAAAAATAAAAAAATAAAAAAAATTCTAAACATATCTAGATAGATTAATTAAATAATCTAAGAGGAACACATAAAATACGTACCTTCTCACATAATACATACATGTAGTCTTAATTTCTTAACTTATATCTCAAGTTTTCTTGATACTTAAATAATCAAAAATTGTATATGAATGCGTGCATGTCTAGAACAAATAAGGGTTTGATATCTTTGATACGTACCTTAAATATTTTAATTATTAAAGATTAATCATTAGATGTTCTATTGAGTGTTGTCTCCCTGTTTGAGCTTAGTTCCAGGTGCGGATGCAGAAGTTTAAAATTAGGGGATACAATCAAACTTGTAAAGAAGTTGGGAGAAATTTTACGAACGAAAATTTGCGTTGAAATAATCATGCTCCATGTAATTTTGCATCCGAAAATTTACATGAGATATGACTTTTTCAAATGTAAAATTTCAAAAATTTTAATGTCGTATTCCATATAAATTTTCCTAAAAAAATGATGAAAATTACACTGAAAAATTTGTATTGCAAAAATAATAAATGTTAATGAAATAATAGAGTTTTTTTTTAAAGAAAATGCGAGTTGGACGAATTTCTTTAAGACTCACGTTTAACGCATCTTTAACTATTTTCGATATCTGTTTGGACTATTCGATATACCTAAGTTTTGAGATGACATATGCAATTTGTATATTCGATTAGCGTACGATCGTCGGATGATTTTTAAAGTTAGCATGTTATCGAAATTTTCGAAATACTAATTTTGAACGGCCTACTTTGACAAGTCGTAACATTTGCTACGATTGATAGTTTCGTACGCCATTAACGACGTAGAAAACTAGACCGTGAGCACTTCGAAATGATATTAAGANATTTTGAATGGCTTACTTTGACGGGGGTAGTAACATTTGCTCGATTTTAATGACTTCATTAAAAAAAAAAAAAAAAAAAAAGGGAGCAAAGTTGGGGGTGTCACGTGACCCAGGGCACCCCTTGTGTCCGCCCATGCTTAGTTCTAGATTGTTCCATTGCAATTATATTAAGGTTAGCCAATTTGTTAGAAGTGGTCGTGGCCTTCCGTTTGAATCCTTATTTTTTTATAAAATCTTGTTCCAAATGTTTTGTTAGAGACATCGGTACAAGTTTTGTGAATTTCGAGGTTTTCTTGACCTATAATGTACGTGTCATTTTAAGAGGATTTCTTGAATTGGAAAAATTCTGTACAGTTTTTATCGTGTGATGTATATTGTCTGTCATTTAGACACAAACTGGCAATACATTATATTATCTAAGCCATCAGATTGTGGGCAGGTAATAATCCCAAATCTTGGGTTTTTGACTTTAGGGTCCTAATTAATTTGGTGAAAATTGTTCAATGTGGACCCTCTTTCTCGAACAACTCATTCTCTTAAACATGATTAGGAGATTAATAATCTGGAAAATTACAACTTAGTGTGAACTAAAGACTCTCTAGAATATAAAAATCTTGCTAGATTCGTTTGTTAGATACATGAGTTAAATTAAAATTATGTGGCGTAGTTTCACCGCTATTTGTTTTCTTAAATATAACAAAGTCTACCGTAGTATATATCAATGATTTATTCTTAAAAATTTAAAAGGATATGTCATTGATAATATATTATGTTATAGCTTTTCTAGTAATGTTGGCTCCTAAATACTCATTCTAGGCTTAAAAATACAATTCATACAAGTTCAACCAAAAAGATCATTTAATTGTTCAACGAATTTTGATAATTTACTATTTCACTTGTCTCAAGTTCGTTATTCCTTTTTATCTATTAGTATTTCGGTAAGTATAATGATGAAACAAATAGGATGAGTTTAAGCTCTTTTCAATTATATGCTATGCTCCCAAAAACTATTTCAATGGAAAGCAACGTATCCACTACTAGAACACAAAAACACCCACTAAAATGACACAAAAAGAATATACTCCGATAAAAGGGTTAAGTAAACACTTTTCGATCACTAAGCCCTTGTTTGGTTCTGGTAAAAATTTGAATTAAAAATTAAGTCAAAGTTAATAATTAATTCTAACCATGCGAACTTATGAAACCTACAAACTTTTTAACTGCACATTTCATCAACTTTTATCAAAATCTACTAAAAATTAATTTTATCTAAACCAAATATAGGCTAAATAATTTATCGAGTCGACGTCAAATTCGTTGAAATTAAGTCTTGCACAATATATCACATTATGCTAGTGAAATAAAGACCAACGATCAAAACTAATAGTACAATGAATGAAGGTTTGCCCCATTTTTGGAACCACCTAACGAGCTAGGCCAGGTGGCTAATATATACACTATACATGTATTGTGCATCGCTAGCAAAACAGATTATGTTCCAATTTTTGTAACTATATATGAGATGACTTGAAAGGCACTAAATGTGGGATTTTTTGACACAAATGTTGTACATACTTTCCCCGTAAGGAAAGCTAAACGGAGGATGTTTCATTTGTATATTATATACTTGTATGTCACCCTCATATACACATGCTCTTAGCTTGAAATTACCCAAAAGTCAAATGTATTCTTCATCAACCACGTATGAATTTTGTTCATCTCCTAATTAATGATTGGCGTATATGATTCACAGTGATATACGTGCAAGTTATTGAATTTAGAGTTTATACGCCGAGATGTTTATGATTAATCAACGATCGCGAACTAGAGACTGATGTTGAGAAAATTGTTAGAAATATAATAAAAATAAAAAGGTATTTTTAAAAAAATAATAATAATAAATAAATAAATCAAAATGCCTAACTATTGGAAAGGGAAAAAAAAAATAAAAAATTTCAGTATATTGCAATCATCCATTATATATTGACGTTACTTGCGATTACAAAGAGGAAAAAATATTGTTGTGGTTTGCTGTGGTTCTTTAGCATATAAGGAATTTTCTTGTTCTCTTTGTGATTTATACAAAAAGTAGAATATTATGAGCATGAAATAATAATATTTTTCCTATGTTACTTGAGGATTTGAGTGAGCGAGAAATTCAATGTGATTGTAATAATTTTATATAGTGGAATTTCATGCTTCTTTGGATGCTGTAATGTATTACATAGAATGGGAATTGATTTGTTTACTAGATAAAGGATTTTGCAAAAGTCACTTATGTTGAAAAATTCAATAGGATTTATACTTTGAAAGCTTTACCTTTACAGAATGAACCTCTTGCTGCAACAGTCTCCAGTCTGATAAATTTGAACTATAGTACAAAAGACTTGAACATATTAGTGATAAGAATTTTGTACATTCTTAAGANTATACTTTGAAAGCTTTACCTTTACGGAATGAACCTCTTGCTGCAACAGTCCCCAGTCTGATAAATTTGTAGTACAAAAGACTTGAACATATTAGTGATAAGAATTTTGTACATTCTTAAGAAACAAGATCTTTTGGGTAATGAAATGATAGAAATAATGTCATTTTGTGAACAGTGCATCTAGCGTTCATAAATCAAAATATATTCTTGATTATTTGCACACTGATTTGTGGGGACTAGCTACTGTCTGCACTTACTCTGCTTTTAAATATTTCTTGCTCATTATTGATGATTTTTCAAAGAAAAGTTGGGTCA
>CAIGRR010521132.1:0-13646 GCA_903798365.1 Fraxinus sp. 1973-6204
TAATGATCTGATCTCCTCCCAACAAGTACTAACATGTAGTTTTAATGAGTGAAGATTAAGAAAAGGGTCGTTCTATCAAACTGACGGTTAACTTCATTCTTCATGCAGGGTTTTCTGTTATGTCATGCCAACATTTGAGAGATTTCGATAGATGCAAATCATTTTAATCCAACTCCTATGCGTACTGTATTTTTTTTTCATTCTGGTTGTGAAGTTATGTTTATCACCTGGTGGAATACTATCTCGGTGCAATGTGTACATTGTTGCTATTGGTTTATTCCTCTATCTTCTTTCCATGGCTATTGCGGGTAGCTCAGATTTATGCAAAATATAATATTGGGAAACTACCACATCTATCTTAAGTTTCTTTCTTGAATGAGAACTATCCATTATCTCTTGACTCGTGTCTCCATCTTTCCTCTTACCTCATCCCATTTCCTTGTATTGGTATTTGTGGACGCATGCCACATATTCATGCATGTGTTTATTTGGTTGGTCTACTATAGAACTATTTTGTTGAATGCTGTGTGTTGTTTACATAATTTGTAGCAGGTTAAACTGTTGATGAATATAAAATCGAATTGTCTAGACATGCACTACAACTATTGGGCAAGTAATATTTTATAGAAAATTTCTTTGGAATTGTATCTGAATGTGAGATGATGAACGATACTACCATCAATGCCATAATAAAATATGTTATCTAGATTCAGGTAACAATGACTACATTCCAAATGTCCCACTGTCTCATATTATTGTCATTAGTTTCGACGATAAGGTGGAAGATAATGGTAGTGACATGTCAAATGTGGACGATGATTAACGTAGGCAAAGGGTGTTCAAGTAATCGGATGTGTTTTATTTATGTTATGTTTTTATGTAAATTGTTTTGTTTTTTAGAAGTGTCTCGTCATCTTCGAAACTTGTGTGTTTCATAATTCATTTTGTTGGAGACTTGGAGTGGTGTGGTGTAGTACACACGCATGCCAAAGTATAGAAAAATTCAGAAAACTGTCGAGACATACCTTTCAAGTTCTCTATACTGAACATGTATATATTGTTTTCACAATGTAGTGGAATTATTTTTTGTAACGAATTAAATGTGCAAGGATAATAACTTGAACATCTGTGTACACAAAATGTTCTCCATATGACATGATAAATCTCAAATTGTCACTCATTTATAAAATTAAGCAAACAAAATGGTAAGCATTTTGCACCAATTGAATACATCGGGGTTTAAATGCATACTTAAGGTACCTACAAATAAATTCTATCAAACAGTTGCAAATTGGTTAGACGAAAATTTATAATGTCTATCCCAATAGTTAAAAAATGTCGAGATTCACATTTGAACAATTTTTCTTGACAATTAGTATATGATGAGATTGCATTGAAGGTGTATGATGAGAAAACATTCTTGATGAAGCATTAAGAATGTTCATCAATGCTCAACTACCTAATGACCAAATCTTGACAAAAAATTTTCACAATACTATATTTAGTCCCCGTTTGGGCCCCATTTTTTTCCATTACATTACATTAATTTTTTTCTCTCTCTTCAATTCAACCACACATTCATAAAATAAAATAATATTACACACAAATCTAAAACTTTTGATTACTTTTCTACTACACATTCTCCAATCAATCACTATTCCAGAAATTTTCAACACCTCAAAATGGGGGCCAAATAGGGGGTTAATAAGGAATATTCTAAAATTTTGTATGCTTTGAAGTAGCTATATTTTGTTTTAAAAAAATAGGATATGAAACTAATGAAAATGAATGAATGAAGAATAATTTGCAAAGTAATGTGAGCATGTTGTATGCAAGATTCCAAAATACTAAGTTATAAGATAAAACATTCAACAAATTGTAAATGATAACCTCAAAGTAGAAGATGAACCACTATGATTTCAAGCTTGAAATTTCAATGGTGAAAGAGTAATAAACTTTTGTTTTTGAAGAGAAAATATCACTTGATGTTCTCAATATAAAATAATTTTATTTTTGTTAACAATTGTATTATCCAATGTATAATTACTAGATTCATGGGTATTTTCTTCAACAAGCCAAACATCAAATCCTAGCATTAATTGAGCATTAAATACATACAAAAAGGTAATTACAAGAGTAAATATGACTTTCTGTACAAAGACATTTTTGAGTCTATTTTCAAAAAGAGGAACTATTTTTTTTTTTTCATCGTAGGAACATTTACATAAAATCTCCTTATATATTTATTTATTTCTTTTTATTAAAAATAAGGTAAATCTACATGGGTTTTGCTTGGTATACAGATGGGAGAACCCCACAAACACTCACATGATCATGTGAGTGTCTGTGGGTGTTGAACCCCCATGTGCACACCCACAAAACCCAATCTACACCTCCCATATTTACACTACTTCACACTAGTCACCAACCTACTCCACCTATCATTAAATTATAAATCATAACATTTGATCAGAGGGCATTTGTACTCTCTGCTCCAAAATTCACCACTTCAAACATTTTGAAAAGTTTGGTAATTTTGAAACATTTGTAGTTATGATTTTTTTTCCCCAAATACATAACTACAAAGGTTTCAAAACATACTTTCAAAAATAAGAAATTTGTAGAAAAGCTACAAAATTCAGGTGGTAATATGACCACTTGATAAAAAATTGTGACTTATTAATTTGCTTTTAGCTTTATAGCTCATTGAAACTTTGCCTCCTAGCTTTTTTTCAAATGACTACTATTCTTTAACAGACATTCCATTCTCTGGACTGAGTTTCCTCCGATACCATTTAAACATGTCAAGGTTACAATAACGCACAATTGCAAATCACACATTATTCATTGGTCACAGCTACCCATTTTAATGGTCAAAATCGCTCTACATTCCATCTCAAATTCACAACCCACCACCACAACATCCACCACACCACCTGTATCTCTACAGGTAGATCTGTATATCAGTATTTACCATACGTGCACAACTAAAGGCAGATTCAGTGACGCACCACCTAAATCACGAATTGTAGATCCAATACAGTTTCAGATCTAATATTTTGTAACATGTGTTTTGAAATTGACTAAGCCACATATCGTCATTTATAACACGGGTTCAAATCCATTAGCAATCGATGAATAAATGGTGGCAAAGCCATTAGGAGTGCCGATTGTTCACGAAAATATCTTTCGAATTAAAACCACCGCAAGTGTATGAATTTGTTATCAAATTTGAACATAACCGTATCACATAATAGATTGATTGATTATTTTTAAATTATTCTACTAATTATTTAAAGTTGGTTTAAATTAAATGCGAGATGAATGTGTTGGAATTTCGAATCCAGCTATTGCTATCCTATTTCTAATTCTTGACCTATGTAATCCAGTGTAATTTGTGTGTTCTTGACAATCAATAATTCAATTTATTTAACTATCTCTCCCAATAAAACATATTCTAAGCACAACCCGATCATATTTTTATTTTAAATTCATATGCAAAGTAATACATTTAATTACATGATTATTTAGGTGATTGGACATGTCATTCCTAACATTTATTGCCCACATGTTAATCTTGCAAAGTTCTAAACCTATTGTGAACCTTATGGAAGTATAACAAATAGCTAATTACCTAATTAGTGATCAAGAAAATAAATGATTCAACAAAGCATTTAAGATCAATCAAGAACACAAGTTAAGTAAACTACTTGGTATTTGAACTAAAAAAAAATCAGATAATAACGTTTATCCTCATCTAACACAAATGAAAACTAGCTTAACATGAATCTAATGATAAAACCAAAAGAAAAGAAAAACATCACCCAGAATGCATAACTACAAGAAGAAGATATGAAATCTATTTCTTGATCTTGATCTTGATGTTATTTGTCTTCAATTCCTTGTTAAATTCTCCCATTTATGATAATTTGACCCCTCGTTCTAAAAGATTTTATGATATGATGTGACATGAGAGGTGAGAGAGAGATCCTGAGATGTTTAGCCCATTTTATGTACTTATAGCCATCAAATTTATGTAAAAAAATGCGTTCAAAGTTGTTACCTAAAAGAGTTGTCGTAGAAGGAAACTACCTGCGTCAGTCGAAACTACCCTATGCTCACGCATAGGAAAATTGGTTGCTCACGCATGGTAATAACAATTCAATCTCGAGTTTTTTAAAAATAACAGTGTGTGTTCACACTCCATACTATGATGCGTTTGTACCATAGTAGCACAATGTAGAAATTGCATTTTGGTCCTCAATATTTCCTTTTGTGCAGATTGACTCATTTCTTCGAGCAACTTTAGTCCTTAGCCTTCCAATTCCATCTAATTGATTCCATTCATTCTTAATCTATTCAAAGTGAATATTTGTTTGTACTCAAACAAAACTATAACTTTTCTTAACAGAAAACATGTAACAAATTATGGTTAGATAACATGCCGTTTGTCTAAGGATTGGAATCATTGTATTAAATCTAAAAATAGCTTCAAAACTACAATACAAAAATCAAATTCTACTTATTCAATGCAAAACTGATGGGGTGTATGAAGATTTAAGTAAATATCATAAATTCATAAGTTACTTCAATTCCCAACCCTCAATAGTCAAATATAAATTTTCTTCACTCATGGGGTACACACCCCACCCCATCGCAAACTTATTCTTTTCTCTCTTTCCAAGGTGTAATCTAAGACTCCAATAGGCTACTAATCATTTGTCAAAAGTCTATTTATCTCAAATAAGCGTTTGGGAATAAATAATGCATATAGTGCGTATTTTATTTCATGCACCTAATTTTTCATATTTACTGTGCGTATTCTGTTTCATGCACTAGCTTTATCCTTTTTAAAAAAAAATTCTCTTTTTGGGATTTCCAATAATCGACATCATTGGGATCTTATATAGGATAACTTTTACACATGAATCATGATAGTTTTTATTTTTATTTTTTATACAATGATTAGTGCAATGTCTCTCATTAAACAACACTTCTCAAGAACTGACATCTAACTTAAGATTCTTACCTAATTTTCATTTTATTAGCCTAAGATAATCTACAGAAGAATTTTCGCACATTGAATCATCAACCATATTAATATCCTCGTACAACAGTTCAATCACCTCCAAACTATACTAAAATAGTTTAATGATGCATAATATAGTGTTTTTTGGGTTTAGCATCTAGGTTACATTGTTTCAACCTATCAAGCATGAATCAACTCATTCCTTTACAATTCAAAACTTAATTCACATGCGCAAATAATATCAAATTCCACATGGGTAAGAAAAAAAAAATCACACAATCACATAAAAGCAATAAAACTCAATGTTTTTCTCAGCCCCAAACTTAAATCAGATATTGCCTTCAATGTCTCAAACTATCATCAAGCAAGAGAAATAAAATGGCAAAGAAGGGAATATGTACTTCCAGTGAAGCTAGTGTTACAGAAGATGGCCACTGAGAACATCTAGTTATTTCACATGGTGACTCTAAACTTTACGAGGATTATATTCTTGATTCAGCTTGCACGTTTCTTATGTATCCCAATCAGGATTAGTTTTCAACATATGAAATAGTAGGTGCTGTGATAATAGGAAATGATGTACCTTGTATGATAGTTGGTATTGGAACAGTTAGGATATTTGGTGATGTGAGACATGTTCAAGATTTGAAGATGAATCTTATCTCTTTGAGCACTCTTGACTCAAAAGCATACTAGTGCACCTATGAAGGTAGAGTCCTAAAAGTTAGTAAAGGTTCCCTCATTATGATGAAAAGGTAGAAAATGTATGCCCAGTTATATGTCTTCCAGGATTCTACGATCACAGATGATGTAGCTATCACTATGCATACCTTGTTAGATGATGGAGTTACTAGACTATGTCATATGCATCTTAGGCATACGAGTAAGAACGGGATTGTTAGAGAAGACTTCTTGATGGACATAGTACTAACAAATCGAAGTTTGGTGAGCGCTGCAATTTTGGGAAGCAGAGGAGAGTTAGATTTATCAAAGGCATTTCCTATTATAGTTTACCAAAGTCATTTTGGGCTAATGCTGTTTTTACCGCCATTTTCTCATTAATTGAACACCATTAACTACCATTGATAAAAAAGAAAAAAAAGACTTCACAAGAGGTATGGTCTGATACTCATTCTAGTTACTCTGATTTGAAGATATTTGGATGTCCTACATATGCTCATTAATAATAGAAAATCGAAACCTAGATCTAGAAAGTGTTTATTTCTTGGCTATAAGTTTGGTATATTGGACATAATCTATTGTGTCTAGAAATTAGTGAAGTCATAGTTAGTAGAGATGTAATCTTACATGAAAGTGTAATGATTCATGACTTACCTTCTACAAATTCTTGTGATACTAATCAGTCGAAATTAAATGCATAGCTGGAGTTTGAGATTGACTTAAGGTCTATACCAGGGTCTACATCTCTGCCTAGCTCATAACTACATGGTAATACTACTTTGTCACCACCACTAGTGTCACCATAATATTCTGTTACTAAAGCCATACCTAGAAGAGATATTAGACATGAACAGAGTTACAGTGAAGCTAATTTGGTTGCCTATACTTTGAATGTGGTCAAAAGTATCGACTACAATGAAGAACCTTCTACCTACTCAGAACCAGTTAGCTGTGATTATTCTAGTAGATGGTAGATGGATGATTGTCATGAATGAGGAGACGAAGTCGCTTTATAAGAATGACACATGGGATTTAGTGAGATTACCTTAGGATAAGAAAGTTGATCGTTTCAAATAGGTTTTCAAAAAGAAAGAAGATATAGAAGGAGTTGAAGAAGCCAAGTATAAGGCAAGACTAGTTGCAAAGGGATACAGTCAGGTTTCGGGTGTAGACTTCACAGATGTGTTTCCTCTAATTGTAAAGCATAGTTCAATACAAGCTCTGTTTGGTATTGTGGCCATACATCATTTTAAGTTGGAGCAGTTGGATCTGAATGCATTATCTTTACATTGAAAATTTGATTAGGACATCTACAGTTACAGTAAATGAGGACTATGTGTGCTTGAGAAAAGTCCCTTTATCGCCTGAAACAATCATCTAGACAGTCATATAAGAGGTTTTACTTATTTATGACTGCTCATGACTTCGAAAGAAGCATTTATGACAGTTGTGTTTATTTTAAGAGGAGTGATGATGAGTCAATTGTGTACCTACTCTTATATGTTGTTGATATGTTGATAGACCTCAATGGTAAGGGAGGGTAAGAAAGGTCCAAGCATAGCTCAATAATGAATCTGAGTTAAAAAAAAAAAAAAATTAAGCAGGAAAGAAGATACATGGAATGGAGATTCTGAGAGATGGAAAAGCCGGTAAACTAAAGTTAGAAATTATATTTTGAGAAAGTTCTCTACAAGTTCAATATGTGAAACCCCAAACACGTTAGTATTATTTTAGAGGCCCATTTCAAACTTTCTCATGTTTTATCTTCACAATCAGGTGATGATGCTCATTATATATCATGAGTTCCATATTCTAGTGCAATAGGATCTCTCACGTATGCTATGGTTCATTTACATCCAAATTTATCATATTCAATCAGTACATTCATCTAACATGAAAAATCCTGATAAAAAATATTGGAAGCAGTTCTGTGGACTTAAATGTATGGATTTTTTTTTTTAGTGGAAGGAGGGCGGTACCTCCGAGAATTCCTCACTTGTGGCTGAGGAATACCGTGGTTACAACTTAAGCAAACAAAAACAAAAAATAATAAATGAGGAAGTACTACTTCCCTTACAGCTCATAATCAACTAATGTCTAAAATGAGGTAACTCCCAACGGTCCGTATGCAAGATACCACAAAGAAAGTTCGATATAGGATGTAAATTAGCATACTCTACAGAGTTCCCACATGACGCCTCCTTTGCAAAAAAGTCAGCCGCTAAGTTGGCCTCTCGAAACACATGGTTAAGCGTACCATTTACCACACGAAAGAGGGACAAAATGTCATTCTAGTTTTCTTGAAGACGCCATAGTGAGCATGTTCCTTTCCTTGCCCATTGAACAACTACCTTGGAATCTGATTCCACCATAACATTATTTAGGTCAAGTTCTTTACAGAGGCGCAGCCCATCCTGAAGAGCTCTAACTTCTGCTGCCATATTTGTTGTAATACCATAATACCGAGCAAATCCAGCAATGAACCTACCTTTAGAATCTCGTATTATTCCACCTCCACCCACATGACCTGGGTTTCCTTTCGACTTAAATGTATGCATGACTCTACTAATATTTTTTTGCATTTTGGAAAAACTTCAGATGGAGTAATTGGGTATGTTGATTCTGATTTTTCTGGAGACCTTGATAAGAGAATATCTCTTATATAGGGTATGTTTTGACTATTGGTGATTGTGCTATCACTTGGAAATTTACTTCACATACTATAGTTACATTTTTTGCTAGTAAGGTTGGGTACATGGCTATTACAAAGACTTGTAAAAAGTCATTTTTGTTAAAGTGATTATTTGGTAAATTCAGTGAAGCACATTGTTGTGCAGTACTATTTTGTGCGTGATGTTATTGCCCGTAACGATATTGTTGTGAGCAAAGTTTGTACCCAAGAAATTCTGCCAATATGATGGTAAAGTCACTTCATGTAGCCAGGTTTGAGCATTACTTGAACTTGGTATTTGTTATTGAGTTTGGCCTTAGTGGCCCTTATGACAGAGGTGGGGAATTTTTGTTGAATAATGAAGTTTTATTCCTTGCATTGGAATTCATGTCAAAGTAAAGATTGTTAGAATAGGTGACCCGAATTTTGTTTGACTCAACCCGAAAAGTTTGAGATGCGACATATGTGCTTAAACCAAAATTATGAGATTTTTTTTTGATGTAGTTGTCAAAAAACCGATCTCTTGTAATCATCTTTAATATAGTGATTTTTTTCTCATTTGCGTTTAATTTTTCCTATCTTGAGTTTTCACATAAATCTTTTTGTTCTTATTCTTATATTATATATTGCCTATTCTTTCTTTTGCATAACATATGTCATCGTCTTCTTTGCACTTGATTCCCTTCCAAGCTTGACACTATTTCATTTTCATGGTCGTGGTTCAGGTTGGTTGAAGTTTGCTTCCTTTATTAGTTTTCCAGGTGAAGCTTTCTATTTTGAATTCAACTTCAATCGAGGCTCCTTCTAAATTCCATTGAAGAATCGAGTTTGAATATGGGTTAGGATTTTGAGGTGAGAATGTTACCAATTGTAAACAAACAACGAAAACTACCATGGGTTCAATGAATGGTGAATGTGTGGAGATGGCAAATGATGGCTTACTATAAGCGTCCGACTCTTGAAAAATGACACTTGGTTTTTTTCTCTCCCCAATTGAATGTGTGTTTTGAATTTTAACAACTGTAAAATGAGAACAAAGGGTGAGGCTTGGTTAGTGATGTTGAAGTTCTGGAGAGGAAAATAGGGTAGAGACGACGAATGATGGTTTTCTCAATGGAGCAGAGGCTTAGAAAATGACACTTGGATTTTTTTTCTCTCCAATTAAATTGTGACTTGAATTTCAAAAATATATAACTACCCTTCCAATTTAGGGTTTTTGAGGAATATATAAATACATTACTATAAATATATATTTGAAAATATAGTTGAAAATATATACTAAAATACATTTTTTATATGAAAATAAAATATTTAGTACCTAATTTTTGAATAAAAAATCTACTGACCTAATTATTAATAATGAAAACTTAAAATTATGATTTTATCTCATTTTTTGTAGTAATTTTGTAGGATCTATTTTGGAACTTTTAGAAGGGTCATTAATGGTATATTCTTTTAGGAAAATTATGCTAATTATCCTATTTAATTTTGAAATTCTAATTTTACTCTTCTTTTTTATTTATTTTCAAAATACTGATTTTGCTTATCAAATACTTATTTTTAATCAAAATCCCAAAAATCAATGTCCAAATCAGATTTCCATCCCAACATAAGCATAACATATTCCATTGTACTAACACAACAGTAATCATTGTCATCCACCATGATGAAAGTTCAAGAATAACAAATCAAGAGGAGGTGAATTAGTTTTTAAAACTTTTTCGAAGAATTAATCTAAATTCAAGCAAGTAAAGACTAAATAGATTAATTCAAATAATAAGCACAAATATAAAAGCGATGAGTAAAAGGGATAGATGATGTAAACAATATAATTGTGGAGGTTCGATCCAAAACAATGATCTACGTCCTTCGTTACTAAGCTCTCCGGCACGAGCAAGGCATTTTCACTATGTTATTGACTTATGGTGCAATCCAACCCTTTACAACACCTGGTCCTTATACAATGTTGAGGTTTACGGGACCTCCACACGACCCACACTATTGAGCTTTACGTGACCTCAATATGACCCACACGGTGACTTACAAGAAGGAGCACCGATCCTTATACAATGTTGATCTTTAAGTAACTTCAACACGACCCACACTTTATCAAAGTGATTTTACAATGAAATTCATCTCTTGATAAATAATACAAACAAATGAGGTAATAAGAGAGGCTAACACTTCAATGAATAGTAATAAATGATATCTTAAGTGTTGGATGAAAAAATTTGATGAATATGATAGTCAAAAATTAGATTCAATGAGAAGATGAAGAAATAAATACATTGTAGGTTCAAAAATCTTCTCAAGAAATATCTCTCTTTTAATGGATGATTGTAATAAACTAAGTACTAAGAGAAAAATGAGAAAAGTTGATGAATATGATGATTTTACAAGTTTAGTTTAATCAATCAAAGTTCCAATATGAAAAAGAAGAACAATTTATGCAATGTAATTGCAAAAATCTTTTTCAAAAATATATCTCTCTTTCAATGAATAATTTGTGATAAAATAAGTACTAAGAGAGAAATTANAAGTTTAGTTTAATCAATCAAAGTTCCAATATGAAAAAGAAGAACAATTTATGCAATGTAATTGCAAAAATCTTTTTCAAAAATATATCTCTCTTTCAATGAATAATTTGTGATAAAATAAGTACTAAGAGAGAAATTATAAACTTTGATGAATATGATGTTTGTAAGTTTGATTCAATCAAAATTTCAATATGAAGAAGCAGAAAAATTTTATGCAATGTAAGTGCAAATATCTTCTTTAAAAATATATATCTTTTAAAATTGATATAGATAAATTAAGCATTAAGAGAAATGAAAAATTTTGATAAGAGAAATAATTCAAAAGATTTGATTCAATAATCAAAGTTTTTGTTTTGAAGAAATAAATGAAATGAATGTAAAAATGTTAGCTCAAAGAGGGTTTTTTCAAATATATTTCTCAAGAAAGCATTCTTCAAGTTGTTTGATGAATTCAAAGTGAAGTGGTATTTATAGCAATCAAAACGCAATAAATTCTGCCAAACCGGATGACCAGTTCGGTCAATCGACAATTTTCGGATGAAAGTTAAAGCTATCAGTACTTCTTTAGCTGCCCACTTCAAATTATCATCCAACTTGTGTCCACAGTCAGATGTAGACATTGATTATATGTCTCGGGTTCCTTACTCCAGTGCAGTTGGTTCGCTCATGTATATTATGGTTTGTACGAGACCTGATTTGGAACATGCAGTTAGTGCAATTAGCAGATACATGACTAATCCTGACAAGGAACATTGGAAAGTAGTGCAGTGGATCTTCAGATACTTGAGGGACTCTTCAAATGCTTGTTTGCATTTTGGTAGAAACTCAGGTGGAGTCATTGTTATGTAGATTCAGACTATGTAGGAGCTCTTGATAAGAGGGGATCACTTACAGGGTATATGTTTACCTTTGGTAGCTGTGCTATCAGTTGGAAAGCTACTTTACAAAATATAGTAGCTTTGTCTACAACGGAAGCAAAATACATGGCCATTACAGAGGCATGTAAAGAGGTTATTTGGCTGAGAAGATTGATTAGTAAAATCAGAGAAGACTTGCAGATGTCTACATTATTCTGTGATAGTCAGAGTGCAATTTTCTTGACTAAAGATCAGATATTTCACGAGAGGATGAATCACATTGATGTGAGGTATCATTTTGTGTATGATGTGATTGCTTATGGTGATATTATAGTGAGCAAGGTTGATACCAGTGATAATCCTGCTAATATGATGACAAAACCACTTCATATTGCTAAGTTTGAACATTGTTTGAACTTAGTGGGTGTTTATCATTGAGTAGTTTATTGGGGCTTGGTTAAAGAGGAGGAGTGGTGTTAATTGATGAAGTTGTGACTTGAAATTCCTTGTATTGGAATTTGGTTCAAGGTGGAGATTTGCTGTGGTTTGACCTAAATTCTGGCGGGTATTGGAGTCTAAATTGGAGTGGTTTTGAAGAAATCAAAATTATGGACTGGAGGAAAAAGTCGTCGCTTTTTCGCTAGCTCGGCGCTAGCTAGACACTCGAGCGAGTGGGGTGAAAAACAACCCGATTGTCGTCGGCGGTCGCTTGAGCGACACATTGTCACTTCGGCCCAAGCCCGTTTCTTCTGTTTGACGCGTTTTTGGACTCCTTTCTTTCTACAACTCAAAACTTAGGGCACATAAGTGTATATATATATATATATATGTAACAATAAAATAACATTCTACAATAGAGAGAATTGAGAGAAAATGTTCTTGAGTGCTTATATTTCAGTTGATTATTGAAGTCTTGTCTTGTAAACACAAAGCTATTGATTTATGGTGGATTCCTCTCTTCAAATTTTGTGTGTTCTTGTTCTTCTTTTCATCTTATTTTATTGTTGCTGTATCTTGTGATCTGAATTTCATAACAAGAAATATAGTTTATATGTTGTACCAATCATATAAAATAAGAGTCCAATCCACAACAATAGAAATCAATCCAATTTTTGTTGATCATTTCAAAACTGATTATTCTCAAATTAAGCATTAAAGGAAGAAATTAAGTTCTCCAAATATTCCAGCTTCTTATGGGTTGTTTTAGGTTATCTTTTGCTCCGAGATAGTGTTAGATCAGAGACTTATATTGTTGGTGATGATAATGGATAGAGCTCCGGTACCGGGACCAACTATGTTGCATTCTAAAAACTATTAGAGTTTACACATTTATTTATTTAAAATTATTCTTCAATATGAACACCTTGATCCTAATTAAAATTGATGAACCGTGTCATATGTGACACTTTTGTTGTCAAATCATTTGTTTTTTTGTTATCTTTAGCTTGACATATATTTTTTGTAACTTATGATATCTTAAGTTATGTTTTATAATTCATGCAAGTTCGTGCTGCAAGCTATCCATATGTTCAGTCAAGTAAGGCTAGAGTGGAATTAGGTAGAATAGTAGTTGAAAATTATTTTAAATGTGTACTAATGTATGGCTATATGAAGGAACCATGTATAACCATCTTTTAAAGAAATGAATTGAACTACTTTCCTCATCTTTGTCTTCTACATTCCATCGGTGGTATCTGAACTTTTCGAGGTCTTTAAAGAAGCTGAAAATACCAAACAAACACAGAGAGAAAACCAGCAAGAAAACTTCATAAAAAGCTGAGTGATTTTGGTAAGAAAGTGATATAGCTTTAAGTAGTTTTTCAGCCCCTTTACCTTCAGCATTCACAGGAGAAAACTATGACTTCTGGTCT
>CAIGRR010521154.1:0-14145 GCA_903798365.1 Fraxinus sp. 1973-6204
CATAATGGTGGTGGCAATTCTGATTACAAGAATTTCATTCGTGCAAACACAGGGATTTTGTTACTTGTACATCAAAATTGTACACAATAGGTTACATAATGTGAGGTGGAGGATTTTGATAGAATGAAAAAGTTGATTGTGTTTTAAATTGACAAATACTAGAGTATCATATGATATTGTATATTCCATTACGTAAGATTGATGTACATGTTGCAAGATCTCAAACACGATACCCTTCCTTTACTCTCTTAGTATGATGCTGCTCTTAATAAGTGGGCTACCTTTTCGGCAGGCTGTTTATTTAGAGTTTGATGGTGATTACGTGGTTAATAGTAACTTCAATTGCAGTTACACTCAAAGCAGTATCCATTGATGCAGGGGCGAATCCAGCATTTTGGTAAGTTAGGGTGGAGACCGTTGATCAGCGATCGATGACCGTTGACAAATCGTAATAGTCGAAAATATAATTCGATACATATGTAAATGCACTAAAACTTAAAAAGTATATACATATGAAAATATAATTCAATACAACTAGAGAACGAAGAACTAGCCAACTAGGTATTGACTTTCGTTTCGATTGAAAAAATCGTTCCATAATCTGCAAAATGCCACAATTTATTTTTCAATTAAAATTGATTAAAAATAGTGTAATGGTTTAATTGACCCAAACAACCTCTCCATTAATCTTTTAACTTATCCCTAATTTCCTAAAACCCTAAATTCCTAAATCACAATTCACAATTCAAAATTATAAGTCATAACTCATAGTCTCAGACAATAATATAACATATATTCTCATTTCTCATAATTCATAAATCACAAAAAATAAAAAAAAATAAAAACAGAACGCTCATAGGTAGCCTGAGCCGGCAGGGAGTAGCCCGAGCAGGTGACTCGGTCAGGGACCTAGAAATCCAGAATCATAGCAAAATCCAAAAAGATTCATGGGTAGCACAAGCACTAACAAATAGAAATATTGATTTCAAATTTTCAAGGGGCAAGATTTTTGAGCTAATACATGTACAAGCAGGAAGACCGCAGACGAAGCTCTAGCTATTGCACCACCGTCCTTCGTGACTCCGTCCACCTGTCTCGACGGCGTCACAGACTCACAGCCACAAGACCACACTCGTGACTCCACAGTGGAATTCGCCCTCGTCTCCCTCTTCTGCCGGACCAAAATGAACTAGATTTTGTTTTGTTGTGGCTAATGGACTTTCAATTGCAAGAAAAACCCATGGAATGGACTCATTAATTGGGCATTTTTTTTTAAACAAGGACCAAATAAATGAAACAATAAAAAAGGGAAAAAAATTTAACAGTGTATCTTCTTCAATTCTTTCTTCTCGGCGGACGATGAGTCGGCGATGACTTACCTGAAGCTTCCAACGGATCTAGCATGGGTGGCCGCGGGGCAGGTCACGTGCTGGGTCTGCCCCTGCATTGATGAGCTTAATACCAAAAAGGAGAGGTAATCACTAAACCATGTTATTGAGATTGAACCCATTATATTGTGTAGTGTGATGGCAATTCTTCTTGTTGGGAACACGGTTAGGTTGGTAAACCGGTGGTTGCAGAACCAAGGAACAACCGTGGAGGCCAAGAAGATTCAAAGATTTGTTGGAAGTAAATAACCGAAATGTTAACCAAGGTGTTCGAGTGAATTTGACATGACTTTTGGTTTCTTTAGAGATATCATGGGACATATGTGCAGTGTGAAGTTCTACTTATGTCAAAACATATTGAGCATCTATCAAGATAATCATGTCTTAAGGTACGTTTGATTGTGAGTATGAAATTTTCAAGGAAAGAAAATAAATTCTAAACAATTCAATTGCTTGAAATTTATTTGTATGAAAATTATTAATTAAACGTATTTAATTGATTTAGTTTTTAACCCAGAAAAAATTATATTTGTCCATTTTTTTATTGATGAGAGAGAGAGAGAGAGAGAGAGAGAGAGAGAGAGAGAGAGAGAGAGAGAGAATTACTTGGAAAATAAAAATCACCCCTTCTTAAAGAAAATGTTTTTTCTTGTTTTTGAGGAAAATATGGTCACATGACCAAAAGTTGGAAGATATTTTTCATGTAAACAAAATTTTCAATTAAACACCACAAAAATAGGAATTTGGGTGAGAAGATAACATTTTTCATGAAAAATAAAGCAAATCAAACACATTCTTAGTGCTTGTTTGGGTTTCATTACAATCTCTTAAGTCAAACATTAATTTCGATATAAATTCACAACTATCACACACACAGTTCGCCATTGTTTGATCCTCATTTTTTTCAAACTACATTTTTCTTTTTCTACTTTCAATTACACATTTTTCAATAAAATAATTTTACATGTAAATTTAAAACTTTTCCTTATTTTTTTAATTACACATTCTCCATAATCTACTATTTCAAAATGTATTATACGGAAAAAAAAGAAAAAAAGAAAATTGGGCTCAAACATTCATGAAAGTAACAGACAAAAATGGAAGATATAGTCCCTTGACCATTTTTTTTGGGAGAAGCGAAATCATTTGAAGTTCTCTTCTTAATATGTTTTTGGATAAATTTAAGATTTTAATATTTATCTAATGCTGCCCTCATGAATATCATCAATAACATTATTGATATAATTCAATAATGAAGACGAAGGAAATGTTGAACAAGAAAAGCTAAGTCTAGGAAGGAGCTAGAAAGTGATTGTAGAACTATATTGGAGACGACATCAACGGAGTAAGTTAGAGACTTGGAGTCGTGAAGAAGATGAATAGAAATTTTTGTCTTTTTTTTTTTTTTGCCCTTTTGGTCAAGGTGTAACTTGAAGGTAGATGAAATTAATGCCCATGACCAAAAAATAAAAAATAAAAAAATAAAAAAAAATAAAATCAGCTTGCCAAAGTATAATATAAAGTAATATGACCAAAATTAGTACAAAACAAAGACAGGTGACCAAATAGGAGCAAGTGCATGAGTTTGGTGACCAAACGGGGTTTTAACTTTTAACCCAATTTCGGAATAAAAAATGAATAAGGATCTAAGTGACAAAATTTCCAAAGATTGGGGATCTATCTATTATTTCTCCTAAAGAATTCCCCAATTCTGAAAAGTTTGGTCGATACCCTCGAGTCTCAAGACTCTCAGCTATTACAGGGTTTTAACCTTAGCTCAAAAACCCTTGCATTTTTCAGATTCCGTTGAAAAAAAAAAATTAAAAAATGGCTATAGCCGCCGCTTCCTCCGCCGCCAGATCTGCATTCAGGTCGTCCTCCGTTCGCAGCGCTGCCACTAGGCTTGGCTCACAAGCGAAGGCTGCTCGCTGCCCCTTCCGCCTTCCTTCCAGGAACCCCCTTGGCCACCGCATCTTCCGGTAAAACTTACCTATTCCTGTATATATTTATGTAAATTTGAATATTAATTGGGTTTGTATTTTGATGTATATGTAAATTATGTATTTTTAATTTCATAAATTTTCTTTTTATTTGATATATTTTTGTTGACCTAATTCGAAGGTGTCCAGCTGAGATGAGTGCGTGTATGGGGTCAATGCAACCCTACCACAGCGCCACTGCCTCTGCATTGATGACGTCGATGCTCACCGTCTCTCGATGCGGTTACGGTTGGCTTCCTGAAGGTACTTTGTAGTTTCTCCAGCGATATCTGTAAAACTTTATGTGCGTTTTGAATAAATAGTGACGAGTAAAATAATGCTTAAATTATGCCTTGGTATAAAATTGGATTTCGTGGCTAAAACAATACGTGTAGATGCATATATTTTTATATATGTCTTTATAGTAGTTTGATTATTGTTCTTGTAGTTCTTTAATATTGTTAATGAGCTATGTTTTGCCCTTTGAGCTTATGTGATGTTATCCTGATGGGTTGTTACTGTTTCGCGATTACCCTTGTAAACATATACAACTGTTCAAATATGCATGGATGTGAATTCATTAATTGTTTGTTCATTTAGTAAATTTCGTAAAATGATCCTATAGAATGTATAGTGGCATACCTCTCTTTCTCTCCGTGTTTCTTTTTTTCTTTTTGTGTGTGTAAATTTGGAGATGAAAGGGTACGAGTTTGGGGTGGTGGGTTATTTTGTTTCTACATCTTTCTTGATCAACACAGATTTTTTTCCCCAAGTGAAACGAGTAGGAAAAGATGAAATCTGATTTAGTATCACACTATCACTTGTGTCATCTGTTATTTGGTCAAATTGTAGCATTTTATCAAATTTCGTTACATAGAGATCCTATCTTGTAACTGAAGTCCCATGATTCTCTTTCAATTATTGGTCAAAGTGTAGCATTTTACTAACTCATCAACAAATATTTGTTAAAACTATTCTCTGGATTGCCCTTAGTGAAGTTATTCATTTCTCCAAGAACATGTATCTTGTAGAGGAGGATTTCCACCATCTTTTAGAGTGCACGGACTGTTTCTTCTTATTTTTGCATGTCTAAGGGTGTGTTTGGTATGGATTTTAATTCAATTAAAATTGAAAATATAGTCGTTATTGGTCCCACTCCTCTAATAAAAGTCAACAATAACGGCTAATTTTTCAATTTTAATCCGATTTTAATCTCTACTGAACACGCCCTAACAATTTTCCTCAGACAGTCCTCTTGAAATGTTAATAAATTCTACTTAGAATTTACTTAAATAATTTCATTAACACGTTGGGAAAATTGCCATGACTGTTCTCAACATATGGGATTACTGTCACTTGGTTCCCATATTTTTTCTGTATATAGGTCCCCAACTTTCAATGATATAACAAAGAGGTCCTTTTGGACAGTTTCACCAGCATAAATGTTGGTGAAGAGACATTTCTTCTTGCACACATTCAAATATTAAAATACATATATAAATGCTGAAAATGAAATGGGAAAAAAAAACTGATGTTTTTTGCTAGGAAAATTGAAGTTTGGATCCTATATTCCAAAAGAAGTAAAAAAAGGGAGAATGGAAACTTAAATGCCATTGATCCCGAAGGTTGGGGGACTGTGGCTGTAATACTCACACATGTATGACCTTGTTTTTCTTTCACCTTCATCCATAAAGACACTTTGTGTTCTATGAGATTTCTTTTACCCTGCTTTGTTGTAAAATTCCTTATAGGTAGCCTAACCAGTGGGTTTTTATTCTTGCTTTAGATATCTAGCGACACCTGTAGGGCCCTCCTTTGCTGTTGTGTTCCATCATTTTCCTGGTAAGTTAGTTTTTCTCAGCGACATCCTAATTTTTTAGGAAGTATGGTAGGTTCCTTTTGTAATCTTTAGATAGATTCTACCCAGTCTAGCAGCAGATGGCATGTCTTTCTATTTCGTCCTTGTCTTCTTTCCTCTCTACACACTTCCTCTCATGGATGGTGATGTTGATTTCCTTAGATAATATTCAAAATTTCTACGTCGTCTGGATACCTTTTATCATTTTGCATTTCAAGAGTAGTCAGTAATGACAATTTCTATTTCCTTGTGCCTGTTTCCTCATTTGACCAAGAAGAGCCTTCTTCGTTCTTCCTGTTGTAGGACTTAACAAGACTAGATGAAGATGGAGAAGCAAAAAGGAATTAATTCGCTTCCTTTGTGTCTCAGAGCTTTATTTTCTAGAGGACGCTACTTTATATAGAATTGACCTTTCTTGGCTACTTTTAAATATGAATAAAAAACTTTCCTCTATGATCCTTAAACAATCAGGTGGAATTAACTCTATCGTGTAGAGTTTCTTTTATTGAAATATTAATTTTATGCAGTGGTATGCTTGTTTCTCAAATTCTTCCTTCTTCTCACACGACATTCTTCCATACGGTTGGTTTATTTCTTAGGTATATTGGGAAAATATTGAATATTTTAACTTGTTGAACTTGAGTAGTCATATTTGTGATCCATCCTCAGTGGCGGAAGATCCACTTTAATGTAGGCATGACTAACATGGGATAACTTATTGAAGCAGATTAATTAGGATTGGAACTTACTATTTATCTTTATTTAATCAGCTGCCAATGATGATGTGTGATGAATTTTGGAGGGCAAGGAATATTTAATGTACAAACTCTTCTTTGTAACATGGTGTTAGAGACTTGAGACAATTTGATTGAGCTGCGAATGGGCCCTGTTGGATTTCCACTGCTTCCAGAACTGAAGGAACTTCTAGGCCAACGTCTTTTTATATTGACATTCATTCAAATAATATCTATTCGTTTTTATGTTAAATGTAACTTGTAGACATTAATTCCCATGCATGATTTTTCTAAGGAGCGGTTCTACTTTTTCTGTGTATTTGCTGTTAATGGTGATAACACACTCAAAATATTTTACTGATCTCTCATATATCAATCAGCTTTCGATGACCTGTGATCAGTATCATCCTCCAAGGCTTCAAGCATGGTTTCTGTTCAAAACCGTGCCTTGTAGAAGATAATAAGCCAGGTGTATCAAATAAGAACACGATCATCTTTATTTTTTTGTGGGCTGAACGACATTGTCATTCTGCTGTAATGACTTCCAATTGGCTGTAATCTTTGCTGCTAATTATGACTATCTAAAAGCTCTTTGATTCCTGAGACATTTGACATCAGTTGGCAATTTGAAAGCAAATTAATCTTTAATGGATGAACACTAAATTGGAATCTACCATTCTTTGTACCAGGCTTCGATGATACATGAGATTTGATAAGTGATCCTCTGCAACTCTGGGAACTGGATTTTCTACTAGTTGGAATTATCTTAAAAAGAGTTTTGATGTTCTGTTTGATGTGAAAAATTCTATTTAGACAAATGTTTGGTATTTACCAATTCACATTGGAAAGGTTTACAATGGATGATCAGGTCCTTTTAATGTTGATTCGAATAATAATTGCTCGGGCATGGATATCTTACATAGTCACAGATGGATGGATAGATGGTGAATATGATGAATCCAGAAAAAAAAATACTATGGTCATGTCAAGTTGAGTTAAGGAGATGCAGTGGCAATTTATATGTTCTTTGAAATTTTTTAACGTAGCAAGCTTTAAGTCACGAATGAAAGATACAATTTTGGTGAATTTCACAAGAATTTCAATACCAGTAACTCGATTATCAACAAAAATTTCAATACCAGTAACTCGATTAAAAATGTTTTATGTATACAGATTAGTTTTGGGATCCAATATCTACTGCAGCAACTAATGCCTGCTCTTGTTTTTCTTCTACTATTTCCTCTTCGACCTTTTCTCCTTCTGAATATTGTCTACAGTATCTTACTATTACTAGACACAGGAATGCTGCAAGAAACAATTAAACAAACACAATAAGTTCCAAATCTCATCCAAGAAATCAAACACTGAAATATCTTTCAACAATCTAACAGTTGTGAATAAATTTGCATTAAGTACCGGCAAAAATTCGGGTTCTGATGGAAGTCAGATTCCAAAAGGCAGTCACAGCTGATGCTGCTACAATTTTCTTGTGCGAGCAAGCTCCCCATGCCTCAAACACCCAAGATTTTAGACACTCGACTGCTTATAATTAAAACAACATTTCGTTCAGAAAGACATGAGTGAAGAAAGGACATTGACGTAATTGAAAAAAGGAATTTCCCCCCACCTTTTCTACATAATTGAACGGAATAAGAGGAATACAGTTTCGGACCAGTAAAGCTTATGAAAAACCCTGCCAGATTCAAAGAAACATCACAACTCAATGTAAATATTTTTGCAAATAAATCCTACCTTTAAGGACATGTTTGGTACGAACAATATAATGGACAAGATATTAGGTGCTGTCCATTCAACTTTACCAAACACGTCATAACTGGCTAGGGGGATTCTTGATAATCTTACCAAGTGCACATAACCTCCATAGGGTAATAATGTGGCCATACTCAGCTCCAATAAGGAAAAATGGTACTACCTAATCAAGCAAGAAATAATCTTAAGTAAGAATGGTTTTACTACCTACATAAGCAGAAAATTAGTAGCCATGCTGCTGACAATGACAAATGAAGATCATATAATTACTTTGAGGGTCATCGCTGGTTCTCCTGAAAACAATTCCCTTGTTTTTGAAATTACAAGATTTGCAGCTGGAAGTATAAGCCTACCCACTTTCAAAATGTCGTCTTCTGTCAGCTTAAACTCGAGTTTAATCTCATTAGCATCCCTGAAATATAATATCCATCTAGCACCATTTGTAATACAAGATCCACAATATAATCTTGAGCTTAACGTTAACAAGATGGTGAAATGTGGTTTACCTTTGACGCATGGAATTGGAGAAGAAAGAGACGCCCAAAAACAGAAGTCCCAATTGAGATATCAATGTGAAAATGCTATAAAAATCATAACATTATTGCGAAGTTTTTTAGGTCGATTTCAAATCAAAGGTCAAATGAAAATTATAAAAAAAGAAAGGGAAAATAAGAGCAAAACATACCTAAAGTTAACACCCTTTGTAAAACAAGAAGATAAGAAACAAATCGACCCAAAACCGAGCCAAAGGCTTGATTTCGAGACATCTTTCCACATTATTAAATCATTTATAAGCCTCCCAACTTTGTCCAGATTGCACCCATCACCATCAATTGTTTCTAATCCCAAATCAAACACAAAATTATAAGTTCAAAAGTCGAAATAAAAGAATAATCGAGCAAAAGTTTGAGTATTATGTACATACTTGGAGATGGAGTTGAAGGGACAGAACTCAATTTATCCTTCTTGGATCTACCACTATGTCTCTTCCTTCTTGGCTTAACCATTTCTTCACCCACACAAAACTCCTTATCATCTCTTATTTCTTGCTCCAATCTTCTTCGTGATCTCCGGGTATTCCTTGGAGAAGCAGAGTACCCCATTGCAGAAGTTCTACTCTTGCATCTTTTCCGAACCCCGTTAGGCTCAATTGAAGCCTCATCAGCCATTTCAAGCCTTTCAGCAAGTCGGTTTTTCGATCTTTTTAGAGGGGAAGGCGATAGCAATAGAAGCTCTCGAAGCGGGAGAGCATAAGGCGGCCTCGGGGACAAAGTAGATGCAGGTGAAGGAGTGGATATTTTCGGTGAAGAAGGGACTATTTCAAGAGAGAGTTGAGGAATGGTTACTCCTGTTTCTTCAATGCAATGGCGGATTTGGGAGAGTCTTGAGGCCGATTTGGTTCGACTTCGGGTCTCAGATCGATGAGAAGGCGGTGTAGATTCCATGGTTTTGATCTGTATCTGAGCTTAGATCTTGAGATATTTCAGTTTTCTTGGATTTCTTGAATGAGAAGGGAGGGGTCTTGTAGTGTATTTTCAATGAAGGTTCTAAGGAAAACTAGCCGTTAGGGAGTTCCATCTTTTGAATGTTTTGAAACTTTAACGGCAAGTTTGTGGGTCACCACTGCATATCCCAACGGTAAGGAAATAATCGACAGAAGAAATAAGAACTTTTTTTTTTCCTTCATAATTATTTTATCTTTTGGGCAGATCTGATACTTGGAATTTCCTTAACTAATCAGAAGTTAACATACGGATGGCAAAGGGTCCCTTACTCGTACGAGCTTGCATGAGCCAAGCTTGTGACCCGTTGACAAAAGAACCGAGCAGCCGCTTGGCTCGTTCGTCGTGGGTGAGTTAGGCTCGGCCCACGAGCTCACAGTTCGTGGGCCGAGCCGAGCTTTAGCTCATTGCTTTCAAATTTATTTATTTTTTGCCTTTTACTATACTTTTTCATCTATACCCTACGTCACTAATAAATGTTTGTGTATGCGTCACTCTTGTTTGGGTACAAAGTTCTTCAAATGTTTGTTTTCTGTTAGGTGCAATCGTGATATATACTAGTGCTTTTCTAATTCGTTGAATTTCATCCTTAACATATTTTAAACCATCTTGTACTATTAAATTAAAATTATGGCATACATATCGAAATTCTAAGGAAAACTAGCCGTTAGGGAGTTCCATCTTTTGAATGTTTTGAAACTTTAACGGCAAGTTTGTGGGTCACCACTGCATATCCCAACGGTAAGGAAATAATCGACAGAAGAAATAAGAACTTTTTTTTTCCTTCATAATTATTTTATCTTTTGGGCAGATCTGATACTTGGAATTTCCTTAACTAATCAGAAGTTAATTTACGGATGGCAAAGGGCCCCTTACTCGCACGAGCTTGCACGAGCCGGGCTTGTGACTCGTTGACAAAAGAGCCGAGCAGCCGCTTGGCTCATTTGTTGTGGGTGAGCTAGGCTCGGCCCACGAGCTCGCGGTTCGTGGGCTGAGCCGAGCTTTAGCTCGTTGCTCGCAAATTTATTTATTTTTTGCCTTTTACTATACTTTTTCATCTATGCCCTACGTCACTAATAAATGTTTTTGTATGCGTCACTCTTGTTTGGGTATAAAGTTCTTCAAATGCTTGTTTTCTGCAAGGTGCAATTGTGATATATACTAGTGCATTCCTAATTCGTTGAATTTCATCATTAACATGTTTTAAACCGTCCTGTACTATTAAATTAAAAATATGACATACACATCGAATATGAAACAAAAAACCACCGAAATCGGGTTGCAGTACTCTGTGCAATTTATCGATAACTACCTTATTTACACTAGCGTTGTCGAACATAAATGAACGAATTTACTCTCGCAACTATATTCTTTAACAATGTTCAGAATAACATTAAATATGTTTTGTGCGTTATGAGGGAACTCAATAATTTTAAACGCAATAATTTTTTTATGTATGATCCAAAGTGAGTTTATGTAGTGTACAGTTGCAGCTATATAACATCTTTTATTAATCTCTTCCCACGTATCCGAAGTTAAATATATAACGCCCCCATATTTTTGTAAATCAACAATCAATTGTGTTTTCGAATTAAGGAAATATTATATTGTATTAGAACGAAGAATATTTCGACTTACCTTGACGTACTTCGGTTGAAGATATTGTTTCACGTAGGAGACGAAATGTTGGTTGTCCGCTATTGCTAGAGACAACTCAATTGCGGCAACGAACTTCACCATTCCTTTTCGAGCTTCCTCNTTGAAGATATTGTTTCACGTAGGAGACGAAATATTGGTTGTCCGCTATTGTTAGAGACAACTCAATTGCGGCAACGAACTTCACCATTCCTTTTCGAGCTTCCTCCTCCGTATACATCCATGTAGAAAGTGGTGTAGTAGTAGCATCGGTGCCTGGACTACCAAATTGTAGTTGCGTTTGATCAGCAAGAAGAAGTCCATGTTTGGCCGCACATGTTTTATAGTAACGGTTGAGGTGGATGGTTCCAATGCCTTTTTGCGGCCAATCGTTGTTGACAATATTTACATACAGTTTTGGTTTCTGAAAGTCCATCAACCACACGACCGTTTGAACCAATTTAAATTGGTCTCAACATTTTACCTGCTTTTTCCCCTTTCTCTTCCATCTTGCATCGGGAATATTTAATACAGGTTCATTTCATTCCCAAATTGACTGTGGGGGCGTGACGGTGATTCGCCTTTGACACCGGATAAGTTTTCAACAAATGAGCGCGAGTCCATTTGTGAATTGGAAATTTGTAGTGGGATAATTGATATTGAATAATTGAAATTGAATGATGAAGTAGAATTGAGAGTTAATGTAGATTATGTAGTAGACTAGTAGTGTAGAAAATCGATTAAAAATAAAATATAGATAGCATAGAATGATATTGATAATGAAATGTAGAGAGTAGAGTAGAGAATGAGAGATTGATATCAAGTTTAGTGGAAAAAAAAATGGTTGAATGGATGAGAGCATTTATAGAGAAAAAATGAAATTGAAAAAATAAAATAAAAATAATGACCTAAACAGTCACTGAAATTCAGTGACCGTTCTAATGACCGAATTTATTTATTTATTTATTTTGCGAGCCACGACCCGAGCGGCTCGTGACTCGTTTTTTACTCATTAAAATTTTCATTTTCATTCTTCTTCTCATTTTCAACCACACATTTTTCAATAAAATAATATTTTCCATCACATCAATAACTTTTCCTTATTTTCTAATCACACATTCCCCATTAATCTATTATTCCAGAATATATTCTTCCAAAATAATGTGGCTCAAATACACCATCAATAAAGATTTGGATAGATTAGACCATTAGAAATTAGAAATTGTTACTTTAGTCATCAGACCATCATTTTCTGAATAACAAATTCAACCATTCAGTTTTTTGATGCCTTAAGAGTGAAGATTTTAACCCTTTCAAGGCCATCTTCAAGAGATCGCAAAAGTTATCCTCAGCCAATTTTTGTGTCCCTGCGTAATAAAAGATAAGATGCTTAATTTTGTTTGAAAATAACCCTTTTTCTATTATTTGTCATGGAGGCATTTTTCTTACCTGGAAGCACAATTACCCATTCCTCCGTTGCGTGCGAGCTTAGTGCAAAACTCAATTTGACCTAAATCAACAGGAGGAGAATTTAATACCCGTAAGGATCAACCCATGAACGTTGAGTCGACTTGATATGTTGGTATTATCACCACAAATAAGATTCAGTGGTTAAGCCCCTGTTTGGACGGCATTATTCCTCCATTTGTAGAAAAGTTGGTACCTCTAAAGGGTCCCACTTGGCCCCTTTTGTTGACTTGCATCTCACACTTTCTGAGAAATTAGAGCTCCAACGATACACTTTATTATTTTCATTCTTGGAATAATGCTGTCCAAACAGGGGCTAACTTGTGGCTCGAAAAACAATCCCAAGTTTGATTTGATCTTACCATTAATAACGGAGCAGAGAAATCTACCATGAGAAGCAAATATGGTTGTGTTTGACACCCATTTTGGAGAAGAATTTGATCTGGAATAGTGATTGATGAAAGTGTATGGTTAAAAAGTGAATTTTTGGGTTTATGCGTAATATTATTTTATTGAGTGAATGTGTGGTTCAAATGAAGAAGGAGAAAAAAAAATGAGAACAAGAATGAGAAAAAAATGAATGTCAAACAAGGGAGTAGTATTTTATAAACAAAGTAAATCATCTTTGAGATTTTAGTACCACCAACCCGAAAGCATAGATACATGCTAGCAAAATCCGTTTACATTGAGTGAGATCAGGTGTATTAGGTTTCTATCTCTAATACAACATTCATAATATTGATGCTTTTGGTCTCTCGAAAGCATAAATCGTTCTTTGAATAAAATAAGAACACTGTAGGGTTTTACAATTTCGTATGAACAAAAATGACATATGGTTGGCCGTCTGATCAGACGGATTTTGAGGTCAACAGTTGAATCGCTTCGAAGTTTCCACCTTTTTGGTATTTTACTGATAAAATTTAAATCATTTTGTCGTATCAAAGACATTAATAGAAATGTAACCAACGAGAGAGATACTATGCAATCACCCTAGTAGAAGATTAAAAGGTTGTTCATACTTCATCTACAAATTTTCCTAGTCCCATAACATCAAACAAGGATAAACTAGGGCAGGAAGAAAATTGAGTGACCCACACGGCTTGTTAGGCAGACGCGTGTTGGGTGTAAAACTGTGGGCCCAACTGATTGTACGGATAAATCGAGGAGTGAAAGACGGCTGGCTCATTTCAAGGGTCGGCAGTTCACCGCTTTTGGTGGCTTGTTATTTTGAACAGGTCATTACACGGCTTTTTTCAATTTAATTAATTTATAATTATTTGTGAAGAAAAAATTAAAATATAATTTGATTTTTATTATTTTTCAAATATATTTTTTTCTCTTTTCTTTTTAATCAAACATTTTTTAATAAAATAATATTATACGTAGTCATATATTCTCCATAAATCTAATATTTCAAAATACATTTTCAGCCAAAAATGAGGTTCAAACAGGTGCTTAACTGAAAGGATTTAAAATTTCAGTTTCTTAAATTACTTACTGGTTCATTAGTTTTAAAATAATAGTGCTTTTTATGAAACAAGAATTATAATTATTTTGAAGAAAAAAATTTAATGTCTGGACAAAAGGATTTAAAATTTTAGTGTCTTAAAATTAATTACTGGTTCATTAGTTTTAATTATTGACGGTGCATTATACGGCGTCAAAAAGGAGCGTTTTGAGCAATTAATGGATCAAATCCCATAAATAACGGCGGTATACAGTAGTAATGCCGGCACATCAACGTCTTAGGAGCCCCTGTCTCCTGCAACTCTGGCGTGCCACGTTACCCCTCCCTCTTACACACACTTTTAC
>CAIGRR010521155.1:0-11966 GCA_903798365.1 Fraxinus sp. 1973-6204
AGGTGCTAATTCAATCTGTGATTTGCTGTCCCTGCGTGTGCAAGTAAAGATAACATCTATGATATTCATGATTACACCTATTGCAAATGTATAAAAGTTAATTTCTCATTCACCCGAGTATCATTTTTGATAAGTAAATACATGATCTCTCACGGAGGACTATTTATAGGGTCTGTTCGGTACCGCTTAAAATCCAATTAAAATTGAAAATATAGTCGTTCTTGGGTCTCACTCGTCTAATAAAAGTCAACAATAACAGTTAGTTTTTCAATTTTAATCCGATTTTAATCTCTATCGAATACGCCCCATAAATCTATTTTGATCTTCCAGAACGAAGAAACGAATCTCACTCAAAATTACGTGGAATGAGCCATGCACGTTAGAAGTAAGAAAAAATTTAACCATTGACCGTGACTTTCTTGCTGGGGCGGACAAGTTGAAAACCACAGTTTGACAATTCACGTACCTACTCAATTTAAAGAATCAGTCAAGATGACCAATAAAATATAGCAAAACTTAGCTCAAATACTTATTTTCAATACTTTCTTTGATGGCCAACTCTGAACAGTTGGGTAACGAAGTTTCCTCTAACACATTTTCAAATACATTTTTCTTTCACGCAACAATTGGAGATTCAAGATTTGTTTCTGGAAATATTATAAATAGACCATATACCAGCAAGTTTGAATTAGAATTCATAGATTGTCGCCTTTCGAAGACTGAGAGTTTTTCTTACAAAAAGAAGGATTTATCTTCAATCTTTTGCATAATTTTTCTTAACCTCTTGTTTAAGTTAGTTTTACTCTTTCAAGATGATGACAAGCCCAGTTTACTTGCTGGGATTTGCTTTGGTTCTTTTGGCTTCTTCGTATGCTTCGGCTGCAATCGTAGAGCATTCATTCCATGTAATTTTTTCAAGCATAGATAAAATTTTAACTTCTTTAGTCGAGTATTATACAGTTCACTTCAGGAAATAAGTCGTGTGCATGATTGACATATTCGTGTAATATATTAATGGTTGGTCCCTTCCTAGAAAAAGGAGAGAAAAGCTAACGGCGTGACATATGCGCTTGATTCTCTTAAACATTAATTAATGTTAGAAAGAAAAACTCGATAGTACTTGCATTAACATGCAATTTTCTTTATATAGGTGAAAAATCTTACTGTCCAGCGATTGTGCAAAACACAAGTGATCACTGCAGCAAACGGAAGTCTTCCAGGCCCATCTCTCCGTGTACGAGAAGGTGATATGCTTGTTGTCCATGTTTTTAACCTCTCCCCGTACAACCTCACTATTCATTGGTAAGATTTTCTCTTCCAAGCTCCCTTTATTTTGTCGATTATAAGCAGTGTGTCATATGAAAAATATTTTTAATATTGTTCAAGTTGGTCACTCAATTCAAATCTATTAGTTTGATTCAAACGAATGGTAACGTGACAATCTAATTATTTGTTAAATGCCCGACAACTAGGTGTTGCGTGTGCTTTTCTACTACAAATTTTCAAAATTATTTTCAAAATTCTGCATGCAGCTAACTTATGCATGTTTAGATTAATACTTAGGTCTTATTCAATACAGTTGTCTTTTTTAAATTTTTAAAAAAAGGGGAGGGGGGGGGGGCAAATATATGCCTTCTTCTTGATAGAAAAAATATTTTTAAAAGTCAAATGACATTTGAAATTCAGCCACTAGACGTATAACTCAGATCAAGACAAGGGAATAGGTCTATATTCTATACTTTTGAAGATTATTTTAATTAACCGACATTATCATTAGCAGAAGAAAATTAGAAAATAATTTGTGTAACAGGCATGGAGTTTTCCAATTGCTCAGCGGGTGGGCTGATGGACCCGAATTCGTAACCCAGTGTCCGATCCGGCCCGGACACAGTTACACCTATAGGTTTAACATTACTGGGCAGGAGGGGACTCTCTGGTGGCATGCACATGTTCAGTGGCTCCGAGCGACAGTTTATGGAGCCTTAATTATCCGACCCAGGGCTGGCCGGTCATATCCGTTTCCAAAGCCACACAAAGAAGTCCCAATTCTTCTTGGTAATTAACTAAGTAAATAAATTTATGTTTATCTTTAATATTTTATATGAATTTAATTTTATACATGTGCTTCCAGGAGAATGGTGGAACGCTAATGTCATTGACGTAGAAAATGAAGCTCTAGCATCCGGAAATTTATCTAACGTATCAGACGCGTACACAATCAATGGTCGCACCGGGGATCTTTACCCATGCTCTTCGGATAGTAAGTTAACATGCACAAGACTGACAGGATTTCTACTAATTTTGAGTACTTTTAAGTGGAGATTTTTTTAAGTCGAAGAAAATATTATCATTTGTTGCAGGTACATATCGGCTAAACGTGAAACGAGGAGAAACGTATCTCTTGCGTATCATCAATGCTGCGCTCAATAACCAACTATTTTTCAAGATAGCCGATCACAAAATGACAGTGGTTGCAGTAGATGCTTCGTACACAAATCCCTATGTCACCGACGTGGTGGTAATTGGGCCTGGACAGACCACTGATGTTCTCTTGATGGCCGATCAGCCATCGGCACTGTACTACATGGCAGCAAATCCCTATGCTAGTGCAGCAGGAGTTCCATTTGATAACACTACAACAACTGGGATTATAGTGTACAATGGTGCTACCCAATCCACCCCTAAAATGCCTGTCCTTCCAGCATTCAATGACACCCCCACAGCCCACAAATTTCTTAGCAATTTAACTGGGCTTGTTACTGGGCCTTTCTGGGCCCCTGTACCACAAAAAGTGGACGAACGTATGTTTATAACTGTTGGGCTGGGCTTGGTTGCATGTGGAAGCCCAGGGAACACATCCTGCCCAGCCCCACTTGGGCAAAGATTTGCTGCTAGCATGAATAATGCATCTTTCCAGTTTCCTAAAAAATTGTCAATGCTGGAGGCATTTTTCGACAACATTGGTGGAGTTTATACCACTGATTTTCCTAATAGTCCGCCAGTGAGATTTGATTACACAAATCCTAATAACAGCCTTAATCGAGCAATCATAATGACTACGAAGTCGACAAAAGTGAAGAAAGTTAAGTACAATGCAACGGTAGAGATTGTGATGCAGAATACAGCTCTAATTGGGATCGAAAATCATCCCATACACTTGCATGGATTCAACTTCTATGTTTTGGCTCAAGGATTTGGCAACTTCAATAGGACTAGGGACACCAAAAAGTTCAACTTTGTAAACCCACAAGAGCGCAATACCATCGGCGTGCCAGTTGGAGGATGGGCTGTGGTTAGATTCCGAGCAAATAATCCAGGTAAGTTAGACGGTCTTCAATCTCAAGTTGTGCACTAGGCTAGGTTGTGAGAGTCCGTCCACCTTTGAGAAAAAGATGGACCGTTCCAATCTCATCCAGCCTATTTTACATCATTATATCTATATGTGAATTTTGCATATACTGGTATCAGAATTGATCTTTTGTCCCCAGTAGATAAGATAAAAACTTTTCATTGCGACATGACAAGAGAACCTTAGTTATGGTTCGGATTCTTTTGTCACATTAGTGGTGGTAAGTTTTTATCTTGTCCATTGAGGGTAGGTTATTAGGACTAGTGTACATATATATTTTACATTTGAACTTGTGGTGGTTTCAGGTGTATGGTTGATGCATTGTCACTTGGATGTACACTTGCCTTGGGGTCTTGCTACTGCTTTCGTTGTGGAGAATGGACCGACGCCATCAACAAGCCTGCCTCCACCTCCTCCCGATCTTCCTAAATGTTAATATTCTTCAGAAATATTATTTAAGACGTGTTCGGTATAGTTCAAAATCCATTTAAAATTGAAAATATAATAGTTATTGGGTCTCACTCGTCTAATAAAAGACAACAATAACTGTTAAATTTTCAATTTTAATCTCTACCACACACCCTCTTATTATCGTAGAGTTATTGTTCGTTCGATTGTTTTTCGTTATTTGTAACCTTGATTTCATTCTTTATTTTACATTTTTGTAAGTTTGATATGGTATCGTGATGAAGTAATGTTATACAAATGTCTTTGTTCGATTAAATTGACGTTAATTTTTTAAATATATTCAAATGAAACCAAATAATTAATTAAAATTGGTGAATAAATTAAATTTATGTGATTTATTAAACTCGAAATTTAAATGGTTGACCGCAAACCCAATCCAAAACAATGCAATTAGCTGTTCTTAGATAATTTCATTTACAATAGTTGCAAAAATTATGAGAATTAAATTAATTAATTAGAAAGGCGAAGAAGCTGCTGCACCGGCGACAGAACCAGTAGGTTCTTCGGCCACCGGACCAGGGGCGACGCCACCACTGCTCAAAAGCTCCATCATGGCACGGTGAGGCTCAGTCTTTTGTTTCTCACACAGATGAGGTAGATATACTCCTTCTCCGTCAGCTAGGTTGAAATAAAGGTCGACAATATTATGGCAATTCTGATAACACGCCGGCGAGCACAGGCTTTGGGTGAATTGCGGCACAAGTAAGGCATCTGAGGATATTCCGACGAAGCTCCGATCAACGCCACATGCTTTTACGCATTGATCGGTCTCTATATATCCAGCCATTCTCTCAACAACCACCTCCGACGTCTTGCATGTATATTCCAGCTTTCCGACGTCGTTTCTGTAATTCTCCAGCACACATCTTTTCCCCGATGATGCAATTGCAAATGAACAAAAATTCGTCGGCAAATTGTCGCAAATCACCTCAGCTGATTCAGAGAAAGATATATATTAAAAATCACACATTTATTTACAAATATAGAGAGAGATTGAGATGTACCAAATGCTCCTCGGAGGAAAAGGGAGAGCGCAAAGAAGAGAATTAATGGCGATTTGATTGAAGAAACAGCCATGGTTTGAATTTTTCTGATTTGGTGAAGAACGAATGGGTTTGCGAGAAAAATTTCACTGGAGGAATTGTGTATATATATATATAAGGTGATGGTGGAGAAAGTTTATTGAAGTAAACTGAAAATGGTGCACACGAAATTCCATAAAAAAGTAAGTTCCGACAAAGGCGGTTATCTTAGGAGACATCGCCGGCCAGATTTTCACTGGTTTCTGTGTGGCTGTTTTAGATGTCCGCATTTGAAGTAACCAACCAACTATTCTTTTGAAAAATCCATAAAAATTTATTAATACAAAAACTCTTAAAAGATATAATAATGATATTAATCTAGATTGATCATCATCGGCCCATGTGACTTGTAGATACTATGCCACAAATATCCCGCGACAGGTGGGTCGAGGAATGGGGCACAATTTATCATTTGTAAGTTTGTTCGAATAAAGAAAGATAAATGACTCGATGAGACAAGACAAATAAAAGCAAAGCAATTCGATGTATTTTAACATTTGTATAATAAATAAGCATGCACAAAGAGCAGACAAAAGTGACCTTTATCAAATCACCGCCACTTCAGGTAAGTCAACGACGAATCGAGCACACGCTGTCAACACAGATCGAAAAAAGCTTATCCATGAGGTGAAAATACCTCATGCAAGAAGTCTAAAATTCTTAGCCAAAATTCTGCCAACCTATCTCCCACATAGGTTGCATGAAAACGAAAACGAAAAATGAAATAGGGCAGATACGATACAATTAAACATTATTTCTAAAAAAATAGGACACAAAATGCCGCGAAAACGTATAAAAACTATTCATTTATTTTCAAAAAAACTTAAATATTTAGTCCATGTTTGGTGGGGATTAAAATTAGATTTTTAATATATTTTGATAAAATTTGATGAAATACATGGTTGAAAAATTGTGTCTCATAAAATGTATTATTAAAATTAATAATTGAGTTTGATTTAACCTTAATTTTCACCGAACATGGCTTAACTTCAAGAAACCATTTAATATAAATTAAGTAATAAAAATCAAACTAACCGAATGAATCTAATCTAAACTTTTAATATATATAATTATTTCCATCTTGAATAAAATATCCAAATGCCTCAACTTGAGAGGAAGATAAGTGGGACCAGGTGAGCAGAAATTGTTACCAGCCAGGTCCAGACTTACAATTTAAAAATAAATTTAAATAAAAATTAAAGAAATGAAGCTACAAACCAGAGTCACAAATTGGGAGAGAAGATTTTGTAAGAGAGAACTGGAAAGTAGCCAAGAAAAATCACCATGATATGGCTGCAACTTCAACAGCATCACATCTTATCTTTTCAAGTTCCCAATCCATTCTCTCTCGTTTCTCCCCCTTCCAACTAGGCGGGTTGGACGCCAAGACTCTCAACGGTGGCGTCAGAAGGAGGACAAAGCTGGCAGGTGATGGCGCCGGAGTACGATGCGTGGCGGTGACGACAAATACAGAGACAAAGAAGAAGAGTGGTATGAGATTGAGACATTGACTAACTGGCTGTTGAAGCAAGAACAGGCTGGTATTATTGATGCTGAACTCACTATAGTACTTTCGAGTATTTCAATGGCGTGTAAGCAGATTGCTTCTCTAGTACAAAGGGCTAGCATTTCTAACCTCACTGGAGTTCAGGGTGCTGTTAATGTCCAAGGAGAGGATCAGAAAAAGCTTGATGTATTCTCCAACGAGGTAACATCTTTTCCTCTAAATATAGTAGTTTAACATGGTATCAGAGTTGGTAGAGATGTTAAGTTGACTCTATCCATTAAGCACGTAGACGTGCAGAGCTTGAACTTTAGGGTGATTGTTTAATACTTAATTAAATAAATAAACATGCACTATCTCTAACAGATTAAGCTTTTAAACAAATTGGTTTCATAGTACGTTATAAGTATGATGTAAACGTTAGGTGTTCTCTAATTGCTTGAGGTCAAGTGGAAGGACAGGAATTATTGCATCTGAGGAAGAAGATGTACCAGTGGCTGTAGAAGAGAGTTACTCTGGCAACTACATTGTTGTTTTCGACCCTCTTGATGGATCATCCAACATTAATGCAGCCGTGTCCACAGGTTCAATTTTTGGAATTTACAGTCCAAATGATGAGTGCCTAGCAGATATTGGAGAGGATGCCACGGTATACTGCAATTCTATGTAATGAAGATTAGTAGCATAAGTCGAGACCAAAATAAAAATCTACCAAAAACAAGTATCTTGTACAATCTGATCTGTTGCAGCTTGACAATGTGGAACAGAGGTGTGTAGTGAATGTGTGTCAACCTGGAAATAATCTTCTCGCAGCAGGCTATTGCATGTACTCGAGCTCTGTGATTTTCGTGATGACCTTAGGAAAAGGTGTTTTTGCATTCACATTGGACCCCATGTTTGGGGAATTTGTGCTTACTAGGAAAACATTCAGATACCAAAGGCTGGAAAGATTTATGCTTTTAACGAAGGCAACTACTAGTTATGGGATGATAAATTGAAGAAGTACATTGATGTTCTTAAGGATCCTGGTCCAAGTGGCAAACCTTATTCTGTCAAATATATTGGTAGTTTGGTTGGTGATTTTCATAGGACTTTGTTATATGGTGGGATTTATGGGTATCCCAGAGACAAAAAGAGCAAAAATGGGAAGCTTAGACTCCTGTATGAATGTGCACCAATGAGCTTCATTGTTGAACAAGCCAGTGGCAAAGGATCAGACGGGCAACACAGAGTCCCTGATATTCTACCGAGGTGTGTCAAATGACACTAGGAAATTTGATCTCTGTTGCAAATTGTTTACATTATATTCCTCGGGTTTCATCTTTCAATTTCGATTTTTTTTTTTTCCTTGTATTTTCGTGCAGATACATCAGCGAGTGCCCTTGTGCATTGGAAGTACTGAAGAGGTGGAGAAATTGGAGAAATATTTGGCTTAATTATACTATAAAAGGTTTAATATTGCTAATATAGTTTCCCCCCATCTTTCAAGAAGAAATCACAATGGAAAATCTTTCTTATACTAAAGAGTTGATTCTCACAATAGCAATGTTCTTTAGTATTTATTCTGAACAGACAACTTGACATGAATCTATTTGTAAAATTGAGATTGAAACTGACAAATTGCATTAGACATCTTATTGTCTAGCCTTTTCAGATAAGTCATCCACATATCATTAAGCTTTACTGTTATCGTAACTCAGTTTTGAAGTTGTGAACGTTCCAAATTTCGACCAAATGCAATAGCAATACTTTCATCACTAATAGAGTGAATAAAGTAAATGACAGGAACCAAACCAAAATCTGAATATAATATCCATTAATTAACAGACTGCCCTAATAACATTGTAGTTTAATGTTTAGATTTTAACTACTGATATGCAACCAATATTCAACAAGGATGGTTCCCACCAGAACTGAACAAAGTTAAATGACTTGTCATCCTAACAAATTACTATGACTTTACGTAGTGCTGACAAATAAGGACAATCTAAAACTGAATATCAGCATAACTATTGTTGGGAGTCCTAAACTGGTACCATATCAGTGTAAAAAATCGTCTGTAGAGTTATCCAGTCAGTTTCAGGCCGACAAAATATCCTGATCCAAAGAGCTCTGTTTTTTAGCTGCAATAGAGCAAATAATCTAATATGCATCATAAACATAAAAGGAAACTGAAAAAATTGATCTTAGACTAAAAATTACCAGGACTTGAGATCTTGATACGTTTAGTGACAGATTTCAGAGTGGTAACAGAATTTGGACCCTCTGGTGTACAGGAGCGTGGAAACAAATTTAGTGTTTCATAATCAAGATGCAAGACTTGCATGAATACAAATAAATGAGAAATTACCAGATAAATTTGAGTCCTCTGGAAGAATTCCCTTCGTAGTTGACAAAAAGTGTGACATAACTTGATATCCTGATGTCTGAGGTGATCTGCCATCAGTATGTAGAGATTTACGTAACGAAGAAAATTAGATAAAAGGTTTGTCGTAGAGAATGCAAGAATAGTTTACCCCGTAGAGGAATCTGGAGTATAACTGGTTGCTTGCTGTGAAGAAAAATCAAGTCCTTCACCACCAAGATCAAAGTCAACCAGAAGTTCAGAAAGATTAAAGTCTAAACCCAAAGCATCCAAATTCGGAAAATCCAAGTCAAGCATGTCTCCTTCCCTGTCAGATTCAGATGTTGCGGTAACATCAGGTGTTTGGTTCTCTGAAATTATTGGCATATTGGAAGAACCAAAATCTAGCCTTCCTTTAGCATGGTCCTTCTTGTTAGACCTTGTCAAGTTTGTCTTAACTGGTGAGGAAGTTGAAATGCAGCGATTTTTCTCTATTCTATAGTAGGCTATTTGTTTGGCAGGGCTTACTAGAATTGTCTCCGAAGAGACTATGGTACAGTCAGTGGATGTGAATTGTTGAGGAGTACTGTCTTCACAGGGAGTAACAGTAACCAACGGAGAAATTGATTTGTCAGTTTCAGAGGAAGATGCCCGTGTAGGTGTTTTAGGAACAGAGGAATTAGCTGGAGAGGATGTAATATTCTGATTGAACAAACACTTGACAACATTAGATCCTTGAGCTAGCGAACCACCAAGTGCATTGTCATCAGCGGACAACTGAACTGCAGAACCTTTTGAGGAACTTTCTTGTTTTGCTTCTGCATTGCTTAGTTGGGGAGGTGTGTTTGAATCTACAAATAAAATATGCAGCTAATGAGCACCAGGACAATTGTAAGTATAATGACATATGAAGGAGACCAACTTCGGCAAAGAATTTACCTTTGGTTTGTATTCGCCTGCTACATCTCTTAGCAGTCACTAAAGCATCTGAAACATCTTTGCATTTTTTCCTTTTACCACTGGGCTGATTTGTAATCGGGGTAGAGAAAGTTTTTGGATCTGTTTGAGAGTTAGAGGGCCCGGACATAGACATCGTAACTGAATTATTGTACATGGGATAACAACCTGGTGATAAATATAGATACTAGGTAAGAAAGGGCAACAGATCACTAAAAGTTCCATGACCTTCATAAGAAATCAATGAATTCAGGCCAATTTAGTATATGTAGTAATAATACAAATGAAGAAACATTTCTGAGTTTCTTGATGGATCTTGTTTAAGAACATCAAGTTTACATGGCATTGCTGATTGTGTCTCTTAGTGAAGGATAAAAATTGAAACCAATTATCTCAATATTAAAACCCAAACCCACGGAGCAAGGACGTAAGTTCACCATGCTTAGAGAAACTGATGTCAAGATCCCATCGCAATTTAAGTTCATGCATCACCAAGCCATTGTGCACGAAGAAAGTGTTGCAGGGTTTCAACTACATTTTCTAGTTAATTTTTCTCGACAAGAGACAATCAACTCTCAGCAACTACGTGGATTGTGGTAGCTACAGTATATATTCAATCATGGCTTTATCCATATACATTTTCACTAACTCATAAAATTAACTTGGGCAGAAACTAAAAACCCCCCAATGAAAACTGGGGCATATTGGAGCGGAACGCCAAAATTAAGAAATCTTCATCTGGAGGTTCCAGATCTCAAGCAAAAAAATTTGTCTGGACTAACTAATCAAACCAAAACTGAGTACAAAAAGGCATTAAACGTTACCTGCCGGCGTCATAAGTGCGGGGTCGGACGGAGAAACTATAGCCCTCGATTGTACCATATTCTGAGATGCCACAACTGTCGGCAGCGGCAGGGGCAGCGGAGGAGTAACAACATTATTTCCGCTAGCATTATAAGCATTCATGACATCCTGCATGCCTGTTAGCAATTTTTGAAGCTTCAATTTCTCCTGCTCCAAACGGCACCGTTCTTGATCCAATAACACTTTCTGCTCCTTCAACGTTATATATTCATCCAGTATTGCACCCAAACTCAACAAACTCTTCGGCGCCTGGAGCACAAAATGAAAAATCCATAATAAATCTTCAGCTCAAAACATAATAAATCTCTGGAAAACGAAAATATTATTAAAAGATTTACTTCTTGAACTGGAGATTTGGCAATCAAATGGGATGCTTCGGATCGAAAAGTGGAGCGAGTATCTATGTACTTGTTGTCCGAAAGATAACGATCCACGATAAATGCAACCTGAACCGGAGTTACCTTGCCTTTTCCTACCAATTCTGGTTTTCTAGATTTGTTCTGCTTCCCCATTTTTCCTTGTCTCTGTACAATGTGGAGAAACAGAGTATTAGATAGAGAAACATATACAGATCTGGATTCGGAGGGAGAGGGAAACACAATAGAGGGAGCATTTGAAAATTTTGGAGGAAAAACTTTTGTTTTCAAGGGAGGTTTTCCCTCGCAGTTGTATTGATTTTGGTCCGAATTTTTTTTATTTGTTTTCTATTACTCTATTTTCACTTTCAACAACAATAAGTCCGATTGGAAAGGTGGAATTTGGATAGAAAGAAAATAAATTATAGAGAATTGAATTGTTTAGAATTTATTTTATTGGGAAATGTAANGCAGTTGTATTGATTTTGGTCCGAAAATTTTTTATTTGTTTTCTATTACTCTATTTTCACTTTCAACAACAATAAGTCCGATTGGAAAGGTGGAATTTGGATTGAAAGAAAATAAATTATAGAGAATTGAATTGTTTAGAATTTATTTTATTGGGAAATGTAATTAATTGCGTTTGACTGGTATAATTTTCCACCTGAAAATGTTGAAAGTTTGGTGTCCATTTGGCTTTGTTTTTCATGAAAATTATTCATTAAATTGATAATTTTTTTCTACCATTTGGTCTAGAATTTGTTTCAATTGCCAAAAAAAATTACCATGCCGAATATCATTCGTTTGACTTTATTTTGTATGGAAATTATCAATAAAAACGATAAATATTTTAACATGGTGCTATAGTTTTTTTCAATTGTAAAAAAAAAAAGCAGGAAAATTAATTTTCACTTCGTTTTCCACGAAAGCAAGGAAAATGTGAGCATGTGAGCCAAATCAAGAAAATGAATTACATAGAAAAAAAGTGTCAAATAAGACAAAAGTGGGAGTTCGATTTTTTTTTTTTCCATTTTTCATGAAA
>CAIGRR010521266.1:0-14293 GCA_903798365.1 Fraxinus sp. 1973-6204
GGGCACCAATCCCACATCGAAACTATGGGGTTTAGGTGTGTGGTTTATAACCTCTTGGGCACCCTCCCCTTAATAGCTAGCTTTAGAGGGTGAGTTCTACCCAAGGGGTTATGACAGATATTACCCTTACATCTACTAAAAAAGAAAAGAAAAAGAAACCAAAATTCCTTTGATTGTTGAACAACTGCAAGAGGCTAAGAATGTTAAAAATTGAATGGTTGGAGGATTGAAGTTTCCAAAATATTAGGTTAGGGACCTAATAGGGTTGTGAATTCCATGTGTAATTTTTTCTATATTTATTTTATGTAAATGTTTGATGACTAAAATACCTTGTAGTATTTTAATTTGTGATTTGGATCTTGAAGGAGGTGGGAGAGGGATCTTTGCCAACTTATGGGAAGACAAACATAGAAAATAAGAAAAAAAATAAAAATTAATGGAACTAGATCTACATGCACATGCTTCAAATATTAAATCACATTGAAGATGTCCCCCATTTTGACCCTGTTGAATTTTTCATGTACGTGGGCATTTTCCAAATTGTAACTACTATAATTATTCATCATCTCATGGGGATGAAACTGCATTTGGTGTCAGATCAACAAAGCTGTGTACATAACGGTGTACACAAGGGATTAAACCCTTCTCATTTGTCTCATGGGGATGGATGATGCTACACGTATATAGCGGAATTTTACTCATATAAACTATGAGAATTTAATACGGTTAAATATATGAAATGATGAAGAAATATCAAAAATATTTTTAATTAATTATGTTAAGGGTTGTCCAATCAGTACACAAAGCATGCGATAAGTGGACGAGTGTGTGTTTTTCTTTTAAAAAAAAGGGTTTAACTCTAATGTTGACGCTAAGTTAAAGTTGAACCAGATAAATTATCGGTTAGAGATGAGTTTTAGGGGTTATGACATTTATACAATGCTCCTCACAGTTCGGATTTTCGTGGCATTGAAAAAGCACACCATAAAAATGGGAAATAAAATTTCAAACAAATCTTTCCCACAAATTAATTATATCAAAATAAAAAATAAAATAAAAACCCCCACAAAATTTAAAGAAAATTCCCTCCCTTAGTGACCCAACGATTTTCTCGAGGGTGGAAATGAATTTTAACCACAGGACCAATCTGTCGCCACGTGGCGGCATCCCATACCCGCGAAAGAATAGTTCTTAAGGCAGTTCCTTTCCGCAACATTGTATAGCCGGTCACTAGTTTGGCTTCTACCGATTGGTCCAGTTACAGGGATCAATGGTATAAGAGTTGGGGTTTAAGCGATGGTAGATGGGTGGTTTTCACAGGGTTTTGAAAAATTATGAGAGAAAGATAAATGGGTTAGAGACCTTCCTGTAGTGAAAATGGAATATCCAGATTCTACATTGAAAATTGTTTTTTGAAAAATTATCTGACCTGTGGGTCCAATTCAAGGCGAATTCTACAGGAACTTGTTTTATGTGCAAATTTTGTGGATTTTGGATGAAATGGAACATAAATCCCTTCCTCAAAGGTGAGATGATCAAAATTCTGCCTAGTAAAGTTTGATATTTGGGGTTTCTTTTTCTATTTTTTGTTTGGTGGAGGGAATTGTTTTTCTTATCTTCTTTAAGGTTCTTCCACAACCAAACAGGTCATTTTCCATTTTTTTCTTACTTTTTTTTGGTTATTTAGTCTCATTTGATTTAGAATTGCATACCCTATATCCATTTTGTATTTTATGGTCGATCTGGAATTTTGACATGCAAAGTTTTTTTTTTCCCTTCCAGAAGAAGTGTTGAGTCCAAACCAGTTCTTTAAAGTCTGAAAGATGATCGAGATGCATTCATTTAAGCTATTTCCCTATAGTTACAATTTTTCTAAGTTTTCAAGATGGCTCTGTGTTGATCTCTGTCCCTTAGCTTCCAGGTCATCTTCATGCATGTGTTTTAATTTTATTTTTTAAAAATCTATGAATGCATGAAAAATAGTTCCTTTTTTGTACAGAGCTTTGGGATCCATTCCGTCAGGGTTTAATGAGGGGTTTTAACTCTTCGTTTCCCTCCTTAGTCATTCTTTTGCTTTAATGGAAAGAGTTAACGTATTTAGAATTGTTTGAAATAAACCACATTTGACTTTTTGGTTAATTTGTGTTTCTGTAGTATCTTTTTTGAAGAGTTTAAGTTTTTTGTTATTTTCTTCCACGTAGGTGTATTGACTTTATTTGGATCACCGATCACGTTGATCCAATATAACTTTGGTCATCTACGTAGTAAGCATTTATCATGTTTGGGAAAATTGGAAAGAATTTTTGTCGCTGAAATATTGGAATATTAGCATGTGATCTTGGATCTCATGGCAATTTGTGATCTGAGAGGTATGCATGGAAATTCTTATAGAATGCAGTGATACGGTTTTTACAGTTACATTGTCCATTTAAGACATTTTGGTTTCCTTTCATGAAATTCTGGATGATTTTACAAACAAAGCTATCACTAGGCATCAAGATGGAGCTTCGTGCTTATAAATGATGGATCATTTATCTAGTAAAATGAATTTTGCATTAACTGCTGGAGTCATCTTGATATTGGTATAGGTAATAACTGTGGATTCTTGATTGCCGTGGGTTTCATTTATGATCCCATATAATTGTTATTATTTACGCCAGATTCTGTTTACCACGTGTTTCTTTTTGAAATTAGTTGCACTACCTGATCTTTGCATGTTATCTAGTCAGTTCGACTATGGGACAAAATTAATCATAATGGTTTCAACCATGTGGCAACCGTTATGTTACTCTTTTTTTTACCATTTTGCCCCACTGGATATAATTAACTCGAATAACCTAAACTTAATACTGTTTTCAGTTACCTACATTGCTGATTTTTTTTCACCTACAGGATTGGCTGTACTTGAGCCTTCTGTCATATGTGACTTGCGGACGAGCCTTGATATTAAATTTTAGCCTGTAAACTAGATTAAAGAATGTCAAAGATTCCTGCTTTATGATTTTTTTGGTATGGTTTCTGAAATATGGTGTTGCTGAAAAGGTTAGACTATGGATTTAACGGCTATCAGGTGCCTCCCACACCACGCGCTGCCAGATCAGCAAGGGTAATCCTAGATCTAATGGAACACCATTAATTTTGTTTTTTTCCTCTTATGACGTGGTTCTGAGGAACTAACTCTATTTATACTTGTTTCATTGTCATTCGGTTTAGAGGAGGTGTGAATTTAGGAGGAAAGATTGTGTCCAGAAGATGTGCGCATTTGACTTATTGGCTACTGTAGCTGGCAAGTTACTGCTGGACGGGGGATGCTCTCCAAAATCCGTGGATACATCCTCTGATAAGGAGCAAAATGAAGTTGTGGAAAGTTCTGATAGAAAAGGGAAAAACGATAAAAATAAGCCTTTGGAAGAAAAATCTTATGAACAAGATAGCTGTGAAAGAAATTTTCTATTTACTGAGATTGTCTCACAAGCCCCTAATTCAAATTTTCGTGCAAATAAACCTGCACGTGGCCAGAACGATGCATGTTCAAGGCCTGCATCTGTAATAACTTCTGAGAGCTCAGAAAAGGTTTGTTCTGCAGAACCAATGCTCAACGATGATTGCAAGCTTCGACTTGGAATTTTTCCTCATCCGGTAGATGTTGAGTCTTCTGTTTGTAGATTAGAGAGTGAAACTAAAAAACAGATAAAGATTGAGTCCCCGAATAATAGGAATTTAGCAATAAATAATCGGGCTGATACATGCAATGTGCGGCATTCAGAGGCTTGGAACAGAAAACCTTCTGCTTTAGTTAGTTCAGCTGATAGTCAAAAGTTTCCTTTTTGCAGCGAACAAATTCTTTGTGGTTCTTTCCCAGTTAAGCAGGGTGCTTTAAAGTTAGTTACTAGAGACGATGATGAAAAGTCTTCTGGGTGCACAAAACCGAGCTCCACAAATAAGGCCTTTAGGCCACCACCACATGTTGGAGATTGCAGAACTAGGAAGTTGTTGACATCTAAATATTTGAAACCAACTACAAATTTGAAGGATTACGATTCTCGTGAGTTATTGATTGTTTAGTTTACATGGTTATTGTTTGAGTTGATATGGTCAAGCAATCTGTATGGCATAATCAGTTGGTTTTTTCACGTCTTCTGATGCAGAAAGATGCAATTACCTCAATAGGAATAAAAGTTATAAGCGCCAGAGATCTCAAAGAGATTATCCTTTCAAAAAACGGAAGTTTTCTTACTGCAGCTCAGTGTCTAATTCTGATGAAGGAATTAGCAGTGATGATATATGTAGTGTGCCTGAGAATGGCTCCGCTGGCACTGCATTAGGTTCTGGTCCATCTCTGCCCAGAGGTAATTTTTCATCAGCAAGCACAAAACACACAATTGATATGCAGATGACTTGAATTTTGCTCAGAGGTGATTTACATCAGCTTTGTTGATCTGACACCAAATGCAGTTTCAACGACTCCAACTTCTTTAAGTGGTGAACGTGCTTCCTTCCAGTCAAGGAATTCCCATGGTATGAGAACAATTCTAGGAATAGTTCATTTTTACTCGTATGACTTGAAAAGTGTCTTGACATTTAAAGAAATTCTCATGTGGAGATACTTTTCCTTTTACTCAGTGAAGCTAAAGATCAAGTCTTTTAGGGTTCCGGAGCTATTTATTGAGGTTCCTGAATCTGCAACTGTTGGTTCTCTCAAGGTATTTGAATATCAACTCTGGCTGTTCTATGGAAAATTTTAGCCTTTTAATTCTGGCTTTGTAGTTTGGAGGAAAATCATTGTAAGACTATTAAGTCACGATTCTCTGGATTGATGATGTGGAATCTCATACTTTCTATTAAACCCTGTTTCAAATATAGAAGTGATGTGTTGGGTTAGAATTTCAAAGGAAGATTCATCAGAACAATTCACTTTAACATCTAGGAAATGTAATTGGGCAAATGAGGAGATTGTGTCCGAAAGTCCATGAGATCAACTTCATGTGCTGCCAAGACTTGCTTAGTGCTCTTATACATGAAACTTGACATTCTGAATCTCTAACCACTACAATAATTTCTGTTCATCGCAGTTAATATAGTTCATATTCACAAGATTTCAGTAATATAACGCATTATTACCTGCTTTGCTGCAGAGGACAGTTATGGAAGCAATCACAGAAATACTTGGTGGTGGACTACGTGTTGGTGTACTTCTTCAGGGAAAGAAGATTAGAGACGATAACAAAACTTTGTTGCAGACTGGGATTTCTCATGATAACAAAAAGTTGGATTCTCTGGGTTTTACCCTTGAGCCTACTCCTACTCAACCTCCCTTATGTCTAGAAGATCGTAGTTTTGAACGTCCTTGTGATACTCAACCACTAGCAAGGTATTCTCATTGTCCAAAAAGTATTTACATTCTTTGGCTGGTCTTACTGCCCACCATGGTATACGAGTCTTCTTTCTGGTCTGACAACCATTTTAACTACGAATTTTCACAACTATTGCTTATGTTGTCCAATGGACAATGAAGTCCTCCAGAAGTATCAAAATTAACCACTTCAGTATCTTTTCTTGCTGCTGATAGTTTACTATGCTTGCCACCAGGTATCCTCCTACGCACAATGTAGGTCAAATTGCTCATCCGCAGGGTAATTTGGATACTCTGTCAAATCCTACAGGAACTAAAATATGCAATTTGATTTTAAGTGATCGTTATTCAGCTCCTTTTCCTCACAATATGTCTTTGGAAAAAACAACAGGTTCAAAAGCACTAGTTTCTGTTCCCCCAATGAAAGCAGAGGCACTAGCTATAGTTCCCGTGAGGAAATCCAAGCATTCTGAGTCAGCACAACGCCGAATCCGTAGACCATTCACCGTTTCTGAAGTGGAAGCACTGGTTCAGGCAGTTGAGAAGCTTGGAACGGGAAGGTATGTTCTATCAAAACGTACTGCAGAATTGTGCAAAAAACATGAACGGCAAGTGTGATGACCTAATGATGGAATTATGAGGAAATAATATGATTTTTTTTTTTTCTAAGAAACAAATTACTTTCTGAGAGTTTTGTGACAGAAGTTGTGCTTTAAGATTTGTGTCTCGATGCTATTATTCTAAAGTTGTCATATGTGCTTTGACAATTTTGCTTTCTTTTCTTTTGTTTTGGTCTCTTCGCATAACATACTTTTGTTCTGCAGATGGCGTGATGTTAAGCTAAGAGCTTTCGATAATGCAAAACATAGAACTTATGTGGATTTGAAGGTAAGAAAATGTTACTCTTGCATAAAATCATAACCTTCTGATTATTTAGAGGTCAAAAATAGAGTTCTTGAAAGTAAAGTCGCTCGTTCCACATTTCTTCCATTAAATTTGGTGTCATCTTCAATCAACCAATGGTTACTATTTGCTTACTGTTATATTTTCTTCCAATTGTAACATCACTCTTTTTCAGGATAAGTGGAAAACGTTGGTGCACACAGCAAGAATCTCCCCTCAGCAAAGACGAGGCGAACCTGTGCCTCAGGAGCTCCTTGATAGAGTCTTGACAGCACACGCTTTCTGGTCCCAACAGCAAGTCAAGCAACTGCTCAAACCTCAACCAGAGACCTGCCTTCTTCTCTGAGTAATTTCACCTTACAAAACTGGCAGCAGCATATTACTGTAGAAGGAACACTACGCGTTCTTAGTGCGATATCTGATTATTTTTTGTGATTATAATTCTTATTATGTAAAAATGTCGTGTCAAAAAATACTGTAGTTGATGTAATAGTTATGTTCTCGCGGTGATTTGTTTCCTGCGAGGGATGGCATTTGTAAATTGTTGACAGAATAAGTGTTCTGCTGGTAGAAATTTTTTAAAAAGGAGACTGGTACAAGATTTTTGTTTCTTTATTTAAAGTTGGGACATTCATTTGTTTGTAAAACTTGTAGCATGAACTCTGATTCATTTAATTCTGAAAGCCATCAATTTGTTTTAGCATGTTACGTGTATTTATTTGATTCGGACAAATTAAGAAATTGAATTATTGCTCTATAAACAAGATTATAATGCAGTATGATGAAATTGACCACTCACTACCTTTGATCCAATTATATATTAATGGATCAAAGATATGAATTGATTTTCATGTTATTTTATTTAAAAGTTCTCAGCTTATTATCAAAGGAATTTAATATTTCGCTTATAGTTGGAATTTTAGTTACACTTGATGGACTTTACTCAATATCAATGAATTTAGACAAATTTGATCACAATCTACCAAAACTCTGAGAACAAAAACAGCGATAAAAAGGCCTACTTATGATTTGTTTGGCACGATTTTTGAAAAGTAAAAAATTGCTTTGGAGATTAATAAATTGCTTAATCAATCAAATGGGTCCTTGTATAAAATAGAAAGTTATTAGATTGACGAACGTGTTTCAAGGTACGTGATATTGACTTTTTGTCAAACTTGACCACTAATATTTCCCTGTTATGGAATGAAGAAGTTAATGTTTGGCGGACAAGATGATAAAACATCAAGCTTTATGATTCTTGGTCTCATCTAGGATTCTTCGAAAGTATCGGACAATTTGTTTGTTTTCATATATGCTTGAATTGTTCTTCTAATGTTCTTACCATTCCTTTCTACTATTCCTAAAGTCTTCTGCAAAATTGGCTTGAAGCATTAGCACCTCTCCCTGATCCTTCGATGGGCCTCTGCAATCCTATCGATACCCCTATTCCGTGTGACTTTTTTGATGGAGTTTACGAGTATATCAATCAGATGCTTATGGAAGAGGATGACTCGTTGTTCCAAGATTGCTCGGCTCTCCAGGCCACTGAGAAGTACTTCTGCGAAGCACTCTGCGAAAAAGACTTTTCGGGCTCCCTTGATCTCGTTAGGCCTCCATCAGGTGCTCTTCCCAGAACAATCGTTGATCAACCGAATGATGAATCTACGAACAACCTTGTGGAGTCATTCTTGATGCCTGATCAAGGCAGATTTGATCCCAATGGTTCTGATGGGAGGAAGAAAAATCGTGGTCGAGATAATGGTGATTGCGGAGAAGGGCGGAGTAGTAAGCAATTGGCAAGCTATGATGAGGAGTTGGAGCAAACTGAGAAATACGACGAGGCATTACTTTGTCCTAAGATGAACCCTGGTTTCTACAATGAATCCCCAGCTTGTCACTGTGAGGAATCATCAGAAAATGAAGGCAAAAACAAGCAGCAGTATAGAAAACCACCAGAGTCAAAACGAGGAAGGCCACGACGCAGTAAAATATCAGGCACTATAAAAGAAGTGATTGATCTTAGGAGCCTGCTAACCCGCTGTGCACAAGCTATGGCAGATTATAATACCGCAACTGTGAATGAACTTCTGAAGCAGATTTGGCAGTATTCTTCTCCTTATGGCAATGCAACTGAAAGATTGGCACATTGCTTTGCTAACGCCCTTGAGGCACGCGTTGCTGGCACTGGATCAGCACTGTATACCGCTCTCACTTCGAGGAGGATACCAGCTGCAGAGTTACTAAAAGCTTATCAGACATATGTTGCAGCATGCCCCTTCAAAAGAATGTCTAACATTTTTGCAAATAAATCCATAGGGAGATTAACAAGGGAAGCTACAAGAATTCACATAATTGATTTCGGCATTCTGTATGGTTTTCAATGGCCTTGCCTAATCCAGGGCATCTCCCTGAGGCCGGGTGGATCTCCACTTCTTCGGATTACAGGCATAGATTTTCCTCAGCCAGGATTCAGGCCAGCAGAGAGGGTCGAGAAGACAGGGCACCGCCTAATGAATTATTGCAAGAGATTCAATGTTCCATTCGAGTACAATGCCATTGCCAAGAAGTGGGATACTATTAGTCTTGAGGACCTCAAGATTGAAAGAGATGAAATGGTGGTGGTGAATTGTATGTACAGGCTAAGACATGTATCCGATGAATCAGCAGGACTCGACAGCCCAAGGGATGCTGTCTTGAACTTGATCAGGAAGATTAATCCCGACCTTTTCGTCCAGGGAATCGTTAACGGGACATACGATGCTTCATTTTTCACAACAAGATTCCAGGAGGCACTATACCATTACTCTTCACTTTTCGACATGCTGGACGGGACAATTCCCCGTGAAGATCAAGACAGGTTATTGTACGAGAGAGAAGAATTCGGGAGGGATGTAATGAATGTCATAGCATGTGAAGGACCCGAAAGGATAGAACGACCTGAAACATACAAGAAATGGCAGGTCCGCAATCAGAGGGCCGGTTTTAGGCAGCTCCCACTAAACCAGGATATCGTGAAAGAAGCAGAGGCGAAGGTGAGGAAAGGTTACAACGACGACTTTCTGCTAGATGAGGATAGTGATTGGATGCTGCAAGGATGGAAAGGTCGCGTAATGTACGCTCTCTCATGTTGGATGCCTGTACGAGAATAATTCAAGCAAATGCTATTTGTGCTTGTGATTAATTGGTAGTTGATATGATCATTGTTATTAAATTCTGATTTAACACCAATGTCTTCCCTTTCTACATATTTTGCACATAATCCGTTGTTGTTTACATCTATAGTCGATGACTGACTTGAGTGTCGAAATAAAAAAAACATCACATCGGTGACAAGGTTTGCACGTGACAAGATTAAGATACGAAGACAGTTCAACCAAAAAACAATGACAATGAATTTCAAATATCGAACTACGGCGACATTTGAAATTTGGTTGTATTGCCTACCTTTCTGCAAGGCCAAATGAATATTAAAGTATAGCAATAAGGGAAAAGAAGGATAAATCATGTAAACAAATTGTAAGGAAATTTAATAAACTTTTTATTATTTTATGAAGATATACACATCTAGTAAACAGAACTGTAAGCCGGGAATGCAGAGATCCCACCTCACATATTAATTCTACCAATACATTGGAGGGAATATGAAGGGAAAAAAAGGACTGCATAGTGTATTAGTGTATTTGCTCCGAAGAGGACGTTGAGCTAAGCTCACACATATGTTTCAATAGCAGCCTTTCCAGAATAAGGAACTTCTTCTGACTTCTCTATGTCGTCCCACAGCTCTGGCAATGCTTCCCTCATATTGTGAATGCTTTCCAACACATAATCTACTCCTTTTGATTGATGCGAAGCGCCCACCTATTCTCACGAAGTACAAATTTTATTTTCTATCAAGTTCGCAAGCTGAATAATGTTACGAGTATGATTACAGTGAATCAGTGATGTTTTAGCTTACCCAAACAGTATGAAGCCCCATGCCATTTGCAGTCTGTAGGTTACGGATTGAATCATCGAAGAACAGCTGGAGAAAGAAATAGATAATCAGAACAAATATGAAGGTGATAAACTGAACTTAGCAAAGAAATTTTAGCCACGATATCATTTATAATGGTAGATCATATCAGAATAGGTACAATAGTACAAATGCTGTGTTGGTCATTGTTACCGTTTGGGCAGTAAAAGGCCAAACTTCTTACCGTTTTCCTAGGATCGATTTTGGCAATCTCAAAAGCTTGTTCAAAGGCACTTCCAAATGGCTTGCACACAATTGGTCTATTTGGAACTTCTGGAAGAACACCGAAATCATGAAGCAATAAGTGAACTCATGAAATTAAAACTGCAAACAATGTTACTAATTGTTGATCTTTTAGACTCACCATCAATTTCATTTTTAGGTTGCACACTGTCCCTGTGAATAGGATTCAATGTCTCGAAACAAATAATATCACCAAAGCAGTCCTCTAATCCAAGTCTGCTAAGAACTTTAGCCACATGGGCTTCATTTCCATTTGAGAATATCTGTTTAAAAGAATGCATCCAAAGACATTGTCAAAGGCACAGAATATTCAATCTTAAGACATTTAACTTCTACGAGTCAGAAAAGAGGAACTCACGACTTTCCGAAAAGGCAGGCTACGTAAAAGATTCCTTAAAGTATGGTCAGTTTTTAACCACTCGTAAGGTAATCTCCCGTGTACGAAGCTGTCAACAAGAAATTAAATTAGAGATTAGATCCCCCTTTTACAGAGACCAGAAAATGACATGTAGAGGGAAAAAAAGTAAAAATCTGGTACCTGTGGTAATCATCGTAATCAAAGTCATACCCCTTGGCCTAAAAGGGAAAAAACGTTAATTGATGAAGTTCAAACTCATAAATTCCTTTAGTTCAATCTCCCTTCCTTTTTTCTACCATAAAAATAAGTAAATCCTGATGTTAATAAAGTCATAGTGAAGGATCAATGAATACCCTTAGACCAGCCATTGTTGTTCCATATTCCTTGTACAGTTCAGTACACATTTCTGGAGCTCTTGTCTCCTCTATGCCGAGTTTGTAAATCATATATTCTACATACATGCATCCAATGAAAAGTCTAACTTTTGATGGTAAAAATATTGTAATTAACATAGTAAGATAAACATTTACAATCCATACCCAATATGTTTTTGGTACACTCTGCAGAGATACCTGAACTTCGAGGATATAGGGTATCATCAACATCTAACAAAAGATAATCAATGGTAAGATATTTTCCAATAACTACCGTATTTCAGGGAAGAATAAACTTTATAAATAAAGACTCACCAAAAAGAAGGCATTCGTATTTTGAATTCGAAACTTGCTCCATTTCAATCTAAGAACAATATGAAATCTGAAAGGAAGCCAAATTTAAGTAAATACTACTTATAGAAAGAATCTCAATGTGTCACAGACAAAAATGTGGTATATGTACAATTTACAAATTGATGCTTCTATTCCAATGTTTAACTAGAAAGGATTAAACTAGTTGCTCAAATGATGACTTCGACGTCAAGCGATTAAGCGATACAATTAGATAAGTAATCCGCAGAAAAGTTTAACAGATAAACATGGATAAACATAAATAAATACACGGATTTAAAAAAATAGGCATCTTCGACAAATGAGGAAAGGAAATCAGAAAGCAAAATATAATAAATGAATGTCGGTTTCATTAAAAATCAGATTTAAATGCATCGAAGCAAATAAATAAAGGTTCTAATCACTAGTTCAAAACCACAAGAGAAAAGGAGAAACAATCCCTCAAGGATAAAATGCCTAAGCATCAAATAAATCCATAAATTTTTTCACATGATGTATTCTGCTCAATCCATTTAGTAAAAGATTGGGTACGATTAATAGTTTAAAACCCAGAAATTTTCAACGCTAATGTGGGTATCTAGATGCTCCCCATCAAACGCAGCAAAATGGAAGACGAAAACACAAGACCCTAACCATAACTTATACAAGCACAGGTGTTTATCCACTAAGAAAAACGTTGTTGGATCCGAACAAATTTGAAAAGAAAGTAAACCAAATTTAACAAAAAGAAGAAGCAACATTACCAGATCCAATGACGTAATGTTCAAGAAATATTTGTATACAAGGGAAGAAACTGAATGCGTGCGAGGAAAAATAGACGGGGCGAATGGACGGGGAAGCATTATATAGGGAGAGGGGGCAGAAAAAAATTCGTGGAACAGTATTCTTTTGGGGCTTTCATTTATTTTATTTAAAAAATTTAATGGCAGAAAGGAACTAGAAAGTTGAGAAGTCCTCATTGGGTGTTGAACNCTGAATGCGTGCGAGGAAAAATAGACGGGGCGAATGGACGGGGAAGCATTATATAGGGAGAGGGGGCAGAAAAAAATTCGTGGAACAGTATTCTTTTGGGGCTTTCATTTATTTTATTTAAAAAATTTAATGGCAGAAAGGAACTAGAAAGTTGAGAAGTCCTCATTGGGTGTTGAACAAGCATAGCGTGGTCAGAATAGAATAAAGATGTATTAGTTTGTCAAAAATTGAAGAGTTGTATTGGATTTTGATTCGAATTCGATCCGAAATCAATGAAATTAATGGGAGATAGATTTATGGTCACAATCCGATAACCTGATCAAGATACGATAATCTGTTAATTAAATGAATCAAATATGAATATAAGTCAATCCGATCCGATTTGTTACAAATAGTCGAATCGATAAAATATTTTTATAGCATAAAAATAAATAAATGATAAAAAAGATTGGAATAAAAAAAATCATCAAATTCAAAAAATAAAAATAATAACAATAAATAAGAAAGTCAATTCACGTGTTACATGTACATATTATTCTAAAAAAACGTAATGCGTTTCGATGAGGGAAAGTTCCGGTTAGGCGAGTCTAGATGATGATTATTAAAATCTTATTTTAATATTATTTTAAGTTTTTAATTAATCTAAAAATTATTTAATAATACATACAAATTATAGTACTAAATGCAGTTTTAAATGCTTAACAAAATAAATATATTCAATAAACAAGATGTAGTACAATATTACTAATTGAAATGTTTGGAGAGTTTTAAATTTTTATTTAATTAGTAAAAGATAGAAAAAAAAAAAAGATTAATTTAAGCCATGTTCGGTACTGTTTAAAATCCAATTAAAATTGAAAATATAGCCGTTATTGGGTCCCACTCGTCTAATAAAAGTCAACAATAACGACTAGTTTTTCAATTTTAATCCGATTTTAATCTCCACCGAACACGCCCTTAATAAATTATAAATAACTATTTATATAATAATACAATACATTACAGTCAAACAAATGTACAATACAACGTAATAAAATCAAATGTACAATGTATTACAATCAAATCAAATGAATTATTATCGCATATCGAAAGTTTATAACAAAATGTTTGGAGATATCATCTATAAATAAGTGGGTCAACAAATGGGTAAACAATTTTTTGGGTCTTTCGATCCAATTCGCTAAAAGTTTAAAATGTTGAAAAATTTACAATTATTAAACCCATTTAAGAATTGAAAAAATTGGGAAAAATAGGTTAATTCCCACATTGATTTTATTTTCCTAATTTCTTTAATTTCGGATTGGATGATCAGACCGAATATCCGATAATATAGCAAATCGGATACAGGTTTAACAATCAAATATCCATTGAATTTTCGAATCAGATTTGATAATTATTCTTAACGGATAGGATATAAACAAATTCGATTCATATCCGATTCATTAACAGCTCTAATTGTAGGTCATGTACTACCCAAAACAAGTCATATCAAGCTTGAAATAGTTCGTGTGATGAGCTCTAGAGAGAGTTTCCCAAAAACTCGTGTACTATTTTTTTTCTTTGGCGAAACTTTTGCATGTTGAAAGATTTAGGGGCCGTTCTCTTCGTGTTTCAGTTTTGTGTTTTGAGTTTTGAATTCGTTTTGTGTTTTGTGTTTTGAGTGTCTGTTTTGAAATTTCTGAAAATACGTTCTTTTTGCCATTTTGAAAAACTGTTTTCGAAAACAT